>BTHU01000008.1:76796244-76986244 GCA_036184795.1 Tokudaia tokunoshimensis
AATATTAATTGCCAAGAGTCATTGGTCTGGTATGAGGCTCCTGGCTACTGTACATTATCCATACTGGATCCTCACCAGGACTCCTCTCCATTACCTGCAGGACCTACCCTTTCACACGATCCAGCCGTCATCGATGAGGTAGATTTTAGGGTGGACCAACTCAAAGCCCTGAATCTGGGCCTGGGTAGTAGCTTAGTTGGTTAGCTTTCCCACACCTGCGCCACCAGGGTGAGTTCTCCAGCACTGCCCCAGCTAGGCTAGCTCACCCAATGCCTCACCCAATGCTTCATCTGGCAAGGCGCCAGCTCACCCACCCATGCGGCTAGAGCCAGTTCCACTATGCTGTTCAGTCAAGGTTCAGGGTCCACTCTCCTGAGTGCTGCAGATGCTGAGGGGCAGGGCCAGCTCTCCCATTCTCATGACCCTGGGGCCAGCTCTTTTGACTGCCATAGGTGGTGAGGGGGCGAGGGGGCAAGAGTATCATCCCTGCAGTTATGTCACTGACTGCAGATTAGTGGTGGGGCAAGCTTACCTGCACTGCCCTCCCCTACCAGGACTAGCTCTACTGTACTGCTCAGGGAGGTGCAGGACCCTCTCTACCAAGTGCTGTAGCCACAGACAGCTCTTTAGAGCGGCAACCAGTGAGGGGTGGGACCAGCTCTCCAC
Organism: Tokudaia tokunoshimensis; assembly: GCA_036184795.1. Classification (NCBI taxonomy): domain Eukaryota; kingdom Metazoa; phylum Chordata; class Mammalia; order Rodentia; family Muridae; genus Tokudaia; species Tokudaia tokunoshimensis. The sequence goes on from BTHU01000008.1 coordinate 76,796,911, forward strand.
ACCTCTTGGACGTTTATGTGGTCCTAGGCGATAGTCCAGACCAGGGATGTCTGCATGGTTTTTAGTGGTAATACGAGACACATCGGCACAAACCTTTGCTGCTACATGCCATGGACCCAGACATGACCCTCAGTGGCAGCATGGGCTGGGACTTCACCATGGCCTCAGGTGGTTGGGCAGGCTACTCACAATAGGCTACTCTTCTCTACCCTTAAATCTCCAGTTCCATCTCTCTTCATAATACTCATACTGTTCCGTTTCTCTTTCTCTCCTGTCTGTCTATCACATACTTGTACGTTTTAGTGGCTCCTGCTGAGGCAGGCCACATGGGTGGCAGCCTCTGGTGTCCTCTTCTGCTAGTCTCTTGTGGCTTCGCAGTGTGTGGGATGTGTGTGTGTGTGTGTGTGTGTGTGTGTGTGTGTGTGTGTGTGTGTGTCTGGGTGCCTCCTCTGTCCATACTGTGTGGTGTGGTGGCAGGCTGGTCTCTGGGTGTCCTCTGCCTCTGCCTGTTCACATGGTGAGTTAGTGGGAGGATTTCTGGGTCTATTCAAAGTTTTAAAATGACTAAATAGGTCTTTTTTTTTTTTGACAGTTTCATGTAGCTCAGGCTGGCCTGGAAACTCACTGAGGTTGGTCTTGAGCGTCCCGTCTTCCCCAGATGCTGGGACGATGGGTATCACAGCCTTGCACAATTTGGATTAGTTTTGTTAGTTTGAGTCTTTCTGATAATTTTCCCACTCCATTTAAGTTATCTAATTTATTAGCATAGTTGTTCATAATATGCCTTTATTATTCCTTTAATTTCAATAAAGTAAGTATTGGTGTTCTTTTATTACCTATTTTAATCACTTCAATGTGAATCCCTGTGTTCAGTCGCTCTCCCTGTGGTGGTTTGAATAGGAATGGCTCTCATATACTCATGTGTTTGAATGCTTGGCCCGTCAGAAGTAGCGCTGTTAGGAGATGTGGCCTTGTTGGAGTAGGTGTGGATTTGTTGGAGGAAGTATGTCATTGTGGAGGCAGGATTTGAGGACTCATATATGCTCAAGCTATACCCAGTGTGTCACACAGTCTCCTGGTTGCCTTCAGATCAAGTTGTAGAACCCTCCTCCACTATTGTGCCTGCCTGGACACTCCCATGCTTCTCACGATGATGATAATGGACAAAAACTCTGAAACTGTAAGCCAGCTCCAATGAAATGTTTCTCTATAAGAGTTGTTTTGATCATGGTGTCTCTTCATAGCAATGAAACCCTAACCAAGACACTGGCCTTGGTCAGTCCATATAAAAGTTCATGAGTTTTGTTCATTTTTCAAAGAACTATGTTTTTGCTTTGTTGATTTCTCCAAATATTTCTAATCTATTCTTTTGTTTTACTCTAACATTTGTTAGATTAATCGTGGTTTCAGGATGAATTTATCCACATATTTAAGGAAGAAATTATATCAGTTTTATACAATCTTTAATAGAAAGCCAAAGCACCCACAATATTTGATTTCATCAGATGAAGCCAACATTACTCTAATCCAAAACCAAAGACATTACAAGAAAAGAGAATCATACATCAGTAGCTCCCACAGATACAAATGCAAAACTCCTAACAAAGTGTTAGTGAATTGGATTAAACCATATATAAAATAAATTATACACCACAATCAAGTGCTTTAATTCTCAGAGACCAGTTTAGCTGATTACATCAACTGGGGAAAGAAGAAAAAAAGATGACCATACCAATATATGCATTTGTAAAGGTTTTGACAAAATTTAATGTGTATTTGTGATAAAAAGCTCTCAGCAAATTTGAAATTAAAGGAGGCTTCCTTGATTTAATAAAGAGGGTCTTTAAAAGAAAAGAAAGAAAAGAAAAGAAGAAAGAAAACAACTTTCCAGCTAACATAACACAGCCGTGAGAAACTATGTGTTCTCTTGGCTCCATAAACACGGCAAGGATCTCCTCCCCTCAATATTTCTAATTAACATCACAGTACTAGCTGATGCAATAAGATTTAAAAAAGGAGCAAGGGGGAGAAGAGCTGGACATAGGTAGAGAAAATGCGGGTGGGGTGGGGTCAGAAGCAAGAGGATTGCCTCAAGGTTCAGGCTACAGTTCTAAACAGGGGCTGCCCCAACTGTTAGTGCAGCTGTGGGTAGAAAATGTCACTCCAACAGTCAGGCTGTCGGTCTCTCAGAGTCAAACACAGCTTTGCCATAACATCTAGTAACCGTACTCCTGTATGAGTTCAAGCTTATGATCACACACCAACCTGTCCACAGAAGTTCACACTTGCCAAAAAATTGGAAGCAGAAGAGATGTCTTCTAGTCAGTGAACAGATAAACAATAAAGCATTACCAGATAGTGAGAGGAAACGAGCTGCAGGATTATAATTAATGTATTATATGTGTGTGTGTGTGTGAGGTGTGTGTGCAGTACACCAGTGCCACTGCATACATGTGGAGGCCAGAGGTCAACTTTATGGAGTCAGTTTTCCCCTTCCCCCTTTATATGACTCTGGGGAACAAACGTTGCCAGCTTTGTGCTGGCATATTTTGTTTAAATTACATAAATTTATTTTAGAGACAAGCTTTAAACCACAAATACATGTATATATACATAAGTGCATAACATATGTATATTTTATATGTGCGTATGTATATATATTATGTGTATATATACATATATCTAGATGTGTGAAATAAGTCTGAAAGATATATACTGTATGAATCCAACTACATAATATATAAAATATTCCAGGAAAGAAAGTATTTTATTGGCACATTCTATCAACCTTTCAAGGTTCATATCAAACTGATCTTACACAAATCTTTTCGGTGAACAGAAGTAGCAGGAAGAACCCTCAGCTCAGATCACTGCACAGGATGGTCATACACAGAGTCCTGTGAGTGTCACGACGCACCGTGTTAAACAAGGCATAGGGAAAGGCATCTAAGGGTTAACCTCATTCCAAGTCTATGCTGCTCTCCTTTTTCCTAAGAGCTATCCTAAGAGCCTCCAGATCATGTTAGACTAGCCTGTCCCGCTCCTCTCAACCCCATATTGGGAATGTTAATTGCTATTGCCTAGAATTTAGAGGCTAGTTTAGAGTCCTGCCGTTTTTATGATGTCTTCCTCAGGAACACAGCATAGCTTGTATTTGTGTGTGTGTGTGTGTGTGTGTGTGTGTCTCAATATTTTGCTACCCTCTCCCCTAATTCATATGCTGAAATCTTAACCTTCCTGGCCAAGGATAAAGGAAGAAGAGCTTTTTATGGGCAAATAGATGGAAAAAGCTTAGGAATGAGTTAGTCCTTATAAAACAGACCCAAGGGTCTGTGCTCATTGTCGTTTTCCACCATGTAAGAATACAACAAGAAGGTGTGTGTGGACAAGGACACAGGCTCACCAGACATATACTCATATGGGGAGATATGCTCTCCACAACATTCTTGGCATTCTCAAGTTCTATAACTGTGAAGAATAAACTCCTGTTGTTTACAAACTACCCGAATGTGCTATTTTGTCAGCACAATCCCAATGAACTAAGACAAACACTAACAAACAAATCTTTAAACAATACCATTAAGCCAAATCTTTTGAAAAAGTTTTATTTTATTACTGTTTTGTTTTATTGATACAGAATCTCCCTCACTATGTAGTCGATACGGATCTGGAACTTGCTCTACAGTCCAATCTTGGCTTCAAACAAAGTTCTGGCTTCTGCCTTAAGTGCTTGGGTTATGGGAGTGCACCACAGTGCTCAGCGCATTGACTCAAGTCTTTTTTTTTTTTTTTGTTTTTTCGAGATAGAGTTTCTCTGTGTATCCCTGGCTGTCCTGGAACTCACTCTGTAGACCAGGTTGGCCTCGAACTCAGAAATTGATCCAAGTCTTGATGAACTCTTACTAGTTAGAACAGTTCTACTCCAGCATTGTCAGTCTTGCTTGTAATTGTTTCAGAATTGCATGTTGAACTATTCAGCTTCCAGTAACCATTACAAAGTATCTGAGGTAATCAAGCTAAAAAGAAGTGGAAAGTTAGTGTTAGTTTTTAACTTCAGGGGCTCAGTACATCCAGCCTGCCCTATTGCCTTTGTTCTTATAGCGGAGATCTATCACAGCTGGGAGTGCACACTGAACACTGAACCAAATCAGACCTTAATATTTTCTATTGTACTTCAGCTACATGTAGTAGTGTGTATTTTTTTATTCTATTGAAGTAGGCATTGCTGGAGCTAAAAAAAAATTGGGAAAGAACCAGTTATGCCTCCTAGGAGCACCATGCATCTGGTGGAGAAGATAAGGTAAATGCACATATGTTTCAAACAAAACACAGTTCAAAACTGAAGAAGATGCACAAACCACTCTGGAGGTTCCATGGGAAAATAATCACAACTGGGCAGGCTGGGACTAGGTACAATTTTGGGGAGAATCAGGAAAAGAATCCCATGGAGAATATATCGTTTGATTCTAGCATAGGCACTGCTCAAGGCATTATTTGAAAAAGGACCTTAAAGATCGAAGAGATCTGGGTAGAGTGGATTGGACATCTGCTTCCAGATGTCCAATTGGACCTGCAGGATCTCCTGAGCTCGGGAGCGTTAGACCAGCTTTGGCAACATGAGTCCCAGGCAACAAACACAAATAAACATATTGGATGTAATGTAATGTAGGGAATCCCAGTACTCTAGAGGCCCAGGCAGGAGGATTTTGAGTTTAAGGCCAACCTGGTCTACACAGGTCAGACCGAGTTTCATAAAAGAATACTAAAATGCTGGGGCCAGGGGTGTAGCTCATCTGGTAGAGAGCTTGCTGGGGGTTCAACCCACAGCACCGTGTAAACCACTTATGATGATACAGCCGGTAATCCCAGTGCACAGACCAAGAGATCCCAGGCAGCAGGAACCAAGAGATCCAGGTCATACGAAACCTTTTCTTCAAAACAGAGCTGGAGAGATAGTTCAGCACTTAAGAGAGCATCTTGCTCATCTAGAAGACATGGATTTGGTTCTTTGTAATTACATCGGGTGTCTCACAGCCACCTGCAATCCCAGCTCCAGCGGATCTGTCAACCTTTTCTGACCTCCACGATCACCCAAATGCATACGGAACACACACATAGCTAAAAATGGACAAACAATTGAACAGTAGGCAGGGTTTTGGGAGAATACTGTTACTGATGGGGAAACAACATATGCCAACTATGAAGGTGGGAGTAAAGGAGATTAAGTGGCTCTGTTCAGGATGAATAGTAGATGGGGTACCTATGTTAAAAGTAAAAACAACTGATTTGGGTGCCAATGTGGGTTTATACTGATGCTGTTATTCTCAGGGAACAGCTGAAGAACATTTAAGGGGTGGGTGATATTGGGGACTGCTGGTGCTGCTCTTCTGTCCTCTAGTGTGACCTGAGTTGTTTCTTTCTGTGGGCATAGCAACATACCAAACTTCAGACAACCAATGAAACAAGAGACAACTCTTCTCTTCTACCTAGAGTAAGGGGTGGGGGTGGGTAGTGGGGGTGGGGCCGAGGGAAGGACGGATGGACCGGTGTGGGAAGGTATCTCTCAAAAGCTAGGGCCAAAGATTCGAGTTAACTCTCTGCACAAGCCTAGGCCTGAAATTGGCACTGGTCTTCAAAGAAGAATGAACCAGAAATAATTGGAGGGTAGTCAGAGGTTACCCAGCAGGCTTCAGAACCAAACAGAAAGAACTGGTAGACATGGGCATTATATAGGTCAGTGACAGAGCATTGGCTTAGCATGTGACTGAGGTATCAAACAAGTGTGTGTGTGTGTGTGTGTGTGTGTGTGCGTGCGTGTGCGTGCACGTGTGTGTTGGGAGGGTGTCAGAAGAACTGTACCACCCAGGTGGAGAGGAACCTGTAGAAGCTATGTTCAGTGATCTTAAGGTTTCCTGTCACCAAGATTTTGATGTCATTAAGGGGGTACCACTGAGCAGCAGGCTCCCCACTGAGAAATCAGTAAAGGCAAGCAACGCTTGGTGGGGGTGTACTGTGGCCAGGGCAGGCTTTGGTTGGACTCTTTCTTGGGCCTTCTGGGGTCCACATGGGTCCTAGGACTCCTCCGTGGGCCTCTGTCACAGGCCCACAGGCCTCGGCGCGCTCCCGCGTCTGCAGGGCCTTCTCCGGCAGGACCCGCACACTGCAGCCGTGGCTCAGCTCCCTTATCCCCACTAGCACGGGGACCGCTGGTGCCGGGGAAAAACCGGTCTCAGAGGGCGGCGCGCTCCGTGCAGGTCCCGCAGCTCCCCGCCTCGGCCTCGCGCCTGCCGCCCCCGCGGCACGGCCAGCCGCAGCCCCAGTGAGGAGGAAGAGGCGGAGGAGGAGGCGCCGCCCCCTTGGCGAGCTCGGCGCCCCGGCGGCCTTGGCAGGACCCATGGCGGATCTCTCGCCTGCGCTGAGCCTGCGGGAAGGCGGCCCCCGCGCGCACCGGCCCTCGGCGCCCTCCCCTCCGCCGCGCTCTCGCTCCACCTCGGAGCCAGAGGAGGCCGAGCTGTCGCTGAGCCTGGCCCGCACCAAGACCCGCTCGTACGGCAGCACGGCCAGCGTGCGGGCGCCTCTGGGCGCCGGCGTCATCGAGCGCCATGTGGAGCACCGGGTCCGCGCCGGGGACACGCTTCAGGGCATCGCGCTCAAGTACGGAGTCACGGTGAGCAGGGCGCGCCGCCGCGGCCCGGGCCTGCGGCCCCCGGGCGGGGTCGGGGATGGGAGCGGAGGGTGGGGAGCAGGCCGTGCGTCCCCGCGTCTCCGCGCCGCATCCCTGCGCGCGCTGCTGCAACTGCAATGGGCGTCTAAGCTGCTGCTGCTGCGGAGAGGGGCGGCCGCCAGAGCTTCCCCGACCAGCTAGGGCTTGGCGTTCCCAGTGCCCTGCCAGTCTTAGATCTTATCTATCGCGCGAAACACTAAGGAGGCCCGCCTTTTGGGCACTACCCACAGCCACCTTTCCCCGTTTTCCTCCCCGGAGCTCACTACCTATTTACTCAGAGCCACACGGATGTGAATTCTGCGCTGTGTAAACAAGCTGTGATGAGTCAGGATGTACAGTTCTTCCCGTGGATGGTTCTGGTTCAATCGATTGTGCTTCTTTATTTAGAAGTGAAATTACACCCCTGTGCTCACTGGAGACCCTGAACGTGACACCTGTCGCTAAACAGCAGCCAGGAACTGTGGTCTAGGTGAGCTGGAGGGCCGTGTTTTACAAATTTATAAGGGTGTGCATCTTGGGTGTATTCCATTACACCTTAGGGAAGATCATGGAAACCCCAGGGAACAAATTGTTTCATTAAAATCACTTATAACTAATTGTGAGCTGCGTGATGGCCTTTTTACATTGGAGCTCAATATCCGTTTTCAGTGATCTTTCCTGAAGCTTCGTGAGCAGCAGTCAGAAGAAAGATGATCTTGCCTGTATCTTCAGAGTAACCTATTTTGCATATTTAACCAGGTGTTTGTTTACCATCGAGTCTTTTTATCTGTCATTTAAGCGTTTTGAGAGCTTGATCACACCATTTTGAGACCCTTCTTCGGCACTTCTAAATGTGAATTTATACTTAAAGCTTGTCTTCACGCACTCACTGGGGTCTGGTTTGGGTCAGAGCATAGGAACCGAAAAAAATCTAAGTGTATGAGAGTTTGTCTTAATTTATGTATGCGCACCTTCTGTGTGCCTGGTGCCCAGAAAGGCCGGAAGAGGGTGTCAGATCCCCTGGAAATGAAGTTACAGAGGGTTGTAACCCATCGTGTGTGCTGGGGATTGGACCCTGGTTCTCTGGAAGAGCAGCCTGTATTTAACTACTGAGCCACCTCTCCAGTTTCTGTTTGTTTTCACCTTTTTCTTATTTAATTTGGCCTTCTTAAGAAGCCTAAGGGGAGACGGGTGTGGTTCATCTTTTTGCAGATGAGAAGATAACCAAATATGGTTATTGCCAAGACCGGCTTGAGTTAACGCAGGGATAGAGGATTTTCTTTGCTTTAAGTATTACTTTCGATCTGCATTCTTAGCAAGAGTTCTCAGCATCCTACTCAGTGAAGAAGGAAGGTCATTTTGTCTGGTTTCTGTGCATCTTTGCTACTAGGCTAGTATGTGTATTCTTACGCATCTATGATATCCAAAAGCCATTTTCAATGGTCTCTCCTTATGATAGTTATTCTGTGACACATGTTCTTGAATTGCTTGCTTCGGCTAAACACATGCTTAGTGTGATCTAGACTTTTGTTCAGATACTTTCTAACCTGTGATCTGTCTAAAGCAGATCCTGTTACTTTTAATTTTATTACCCTTTCTTATTAAAGTATAAGTCAGATTTTCCTTACTTTTATGAAGGCTTCTGATCTTTTTATCTTATTTTTTAAAACATTGTTCATTTTATGTGCAGGGGTGTTTTGCCTGCATGTTTGTCTGTGTACCACATGCATGCCTGGTGCCTGTGGAGGTCAGAAGAGGCAAATCCCTGGGACTGGAACCAAAGTCTGTTGTGAGCTACCACTACATGGGTGCTGAGAATAAAAACATGGCCCAGGGTTGAGTGCTCTTAACTGCTAAAGTATCTTGCCAGCCCCAACTTCTGATTCTAATGTGAATTCAGATATAAAGAATTAGGTACTTAATCTATGGTCACAAATAGTCTAGAATGTGATTTCTCAACTTTAATACTATTCTTAATACATTTTTAAAAATTTTTATTTTTTTGTTCAAAACTAGATCTCTTGTAGCCCAGGTTGGCCTTGAACTCCCTATGTAGGTGAGGATGACCTTGAACTCCAGATCCTTCTGCTTTTTACCTGTTGGAGTAAGCTGTGCATCCCATGTGTAACATTCTGTTGATACAGATGGGAAGACTCTGTGTTTTAGAGACTGTCCTGAGCATTGTAGGGTGTTTCACAGCACCCCTGTGCTCTGCCCACCAGACACCCTCACTCTCACCTGTACATTGCTGGATGTTCTCCTAAATGCAAACTCACGCTGTTTTTTTTTTTTTCTTGTTTGTTTGTTTTTCAAGACAGGGTTTCTCCATGTAGCCCTGGCTGTCCTGAAACTCACTTTGTAGACCAGGCTGGCCTTGAACTCACAGAGGTCCACCTGCTCTGCCCCCCGAGTGCTGGGACTAAAGGTGTGCATGTGTCACCATTGCCCACCTTCTTTATTCTTAGCTCATTACTTTGATGAAATTGTTTTGGAGATGCTCCCACAGGCTACACAGAACCAGGGAAAGTGATAATGCTTATCTTAAGCTGGGTGTGTGTGTAACTGCCCGCAGTTACATCAAACGGGTTACCTGGAAGGGAAGCTGGGGATGTATGGGAAGGGGGCAAAAAGAGATGGAGACCAAGACAACACCTGCTATTCCTTCGGATCGGGGGAGAGCTGTGACACGCACCTCAGGATGTGAGTAGAAGTCAGAGGTCACCTTACAAGAGTAAGTCAGTTCTTGCTTTCCACCATGTGGGTCCCAGAGACCCATTTCAGGTCATCTGACTTGGTGACGAGCACTTTTACTGAACCATTTGTAGGTCCTTCTTTTTTATTTCTTTTGAGACAAGGTTTCATTTCATGTAGCCCAAGCTACCCTTGAAGTCACTATCTAGACCACACTGGTTTTGAACTCCCGATTCTCCAGCCACCAGTTCAGAACTTGGGGTTATAGGCTGCGCCATTCCACAGGCTAGACCAGTTGTACCAGCTGGTGGGTGCTGTTGGTGCCCTCAACCTCCTCCAGCTGTGAGTCTAACACTCGTTACACATGGTTAGGTTGGGGCATCTCTGCTAGAGTTTGAGGAAGTGGTTCTGGGAAACCAAAACAGTTTGGGTCGGGTTGAGAAAACCATTGACTGCAGTTCAAACCTCAGATGTAAACTTGCTGGAATGTCCCTGCGATGTTTATCTCTACTGAGACATTAAGGCCCCTTAGCTCTGGTTCTAGATTTAGCTATTGTTTAATTCCAGCATCCTGGCCCCTCCCTGTTGTATCTAAGCCACTGGGGGAAAATGGTCACAGCTCGAAATTGCCACTTAAGAATATTTTATTTGAAAACCTTGGAAAAGTCAGAGGACAGCACAGAAGCAGCAAATAGGAAGGAGGCAGGAGACAGATTTGCATAAACTGCCTCTTCCTCCCTCTTTCTTTTTTTTTAAATACTTTCTTTTTTTATTAAATACTTTTTCTTTTTTATTAGATATATCCTTTATTTACATTTCAAATGATTTCCCTTTCCTGGTTCCCCCCTCCCTGAAAGTCCCATAAGCCCTCTTCCCTCCCCTGTACCCCAGCCAACCCCCTCCCACTTCCCTGTCCTGGTATTCCCCTACACTGCTGCATCAAGCCTTTCCAGGAGCAGTGGCCTCTCCTTCCTTCTTCTTCAGCATCATTTGATATGTGAATTGTGTCTTGGGTATTCCAAGCTTCTGGGCTAATATCCACTTATCAGTGAGTGCATACCATGTGTGTTCTTTTGTGACTGGGTAACCTCACTTAGGATGATATTTTCCAGTTCCACCCATTTGCCTAAGAATTTCATGAATTCATTGTTTTTAATAGCTGAGTAGTATTCCATAGTGTAAATATACCACATTTTCTGTATCCATTCCTCTGTTGAGGGACATCTGGATTCTTTCCAGCTTCTGGCTATTATAAATAGGGCTGCTATGAACATAGTGGAGCATGTGTCCTAATTACATGCTGGAGAGTCCTCTGGGTATATGCCCAGGAGTGGTATAACAGGGTCCTCCGGGAGTGTCATGCCCAGTTTTCTGAGGAACTGCCAGACTGCTTTCCAGAGTGGTTTTACCAGCTTGCAATCCCACCAGCAGTGGAGGAGTGTTCCTCATTCTCCACATCCTCACCAGCTCCTGCTGTCTCCTGAGTTTTTGATCTTAGCCATTCTGACTGGTGTGAGGTGAAATCTCAAGGTTGTTTTGATTTGCATTTCCCTGATGACTAAGGATGTTGAACATTTCTTTAGGTGCTTCTTAGCCATTTGATATTCCTCAGGTGTGAACTCTTTGTTTAGCTCTGTTCCCCATTTTTTAGTAGGGTTACTTGGCTCTCTGGAGTCACTCTGTATCGGAGAAATGCTTATTCCATCTGAGTGCTGGGCCACTATGCCCAGCATCAGTTCAGACCCAGTCCTAGGTCAGTTCTTCCTCTTCCTAAGCTGCTAAGCTGAGTAGCTCCACACTTCTCCACATTAGAGACACCTAGCTGGGAGAAAGGGGTCTTCCTGTTAAGGGAGGAAGAGTCCTGGGAGTGAGGCTTCATTGTGTGACTTCTGGGCTGTTTTTAATGGTAACCACCAAGGCTGGTGGAGGTTGTTGACTGTCACAGTGACACCCAGAGTGAAAGATATGGCAGGGTCACTTGTGATTTGAAGTTTTAATAGTTTTTATGTGTTCCTGTCCCCCCCCCCAACATTGTCACTGAGGAATAAGTATAGAGCACAGGTTCACCCTGCCTTAAGTGTACAATGTAGTGATGTTTAATTAATAAGTTTACAATTGTGACATCCTTGTCACAGTTCAGTTTCAGAAAGTTTCTTCTCCCTGAAGATACCTCCAGACCCATTTCTCTCCAGTTCCAGGAGATGGAGAATATACCTTCTGAGATATGTTATTTATATTATATTATTACTAATATGCTAATTATTTTAATTATAATATAGAATTATAATTTAATTTTATACACACACACACACATTTACCTTTTGGGGACATTTCCTGTAAGTGGATTTCATATATTCTTTTGAGAATGTAGAAAGAAAAAAAAAATCCCTTTTTCCACAAGTCCATGGTGATGGGACAAGTGTGGTTCCCACTAACACCAGAATGGAAAGATCACAGACACATGGTGCATTAAGAGAACCATTTGCTATTTCAGTCTGCTTCCTGTAAAAATAATGGTAGTTGTATATGTATATGAGATTATTCCACACGCCAAGCCAGCAGCCACTGTGAGATAACATTTGGGGCTAAGTCTTATGAATTCCCTCCAGTTTAAATTCCTTTTCACAAAATGTATTTAGAGGAGAATCACCTCAATGATGGCTTCTCCGCTTCTGCCTTATTTCACCCTGAGGGATCCTACTTGCCATCTGCTGTCTGTTTCTTAGTGACCAGATGTCGGGCTGGGTTCACTGGGTCATGCTGGCTACGAGGGGATGGAGTTGTTCGATTGCTAAACCTCAGACTCCTGAGAAACAGAAAGTCATTCTGCGTCACTTTGAAAAGTCACACTTTGTGTTCTCAGGGTTGAGTGGCTGTCAGGACGAGCAGAAGGCCCGTGGAAATGAGTTTTGCAGCTTTTCCTTGCGTGGCTCATGAGCTGGCCTTCTTTCTTGTGAGGTGAAATTTCCACACTTGTGGAATAGAAAGATGGAAATAGAAAGCATTCCTCACAAGATAAGATAGCCTCTGTGTCCTGGATTATCCAGTTACATGCCTGCTGCGGCCGTCGCCTCTGTAACTGGCCTTCTGCTCCTCACCCCCTCCACCAGAGCCTTTCTTTCAGACAACATACCCCACAGCTCCTGGGTAGTTGAATTTTGTTTTTTGTTTGTAAGTGAGTGATCTTTGACTATAATTAGATCACATCTCTTCTTTCCTTCATCCTGCAGGAGCTACCATTTTGCTTTGTTTTGTTTTTGAGACAGGGTCTCACATATCCCAAGCTGACCTCAGAGTCAACTGTGGTTTATGGAGCTTCTATGGGCTTGAACTCCCAATCCTTTTGCCTTCACCTCCCAAGTGCTGAGATTACAGATACACATGTCCTGGGAGTACAGACATGTGCTACCATGCCTGACCTGGGAGTACAGACATGTGCTACTATGCCTTACCTGGGAGTACAGACATGTGCTACTATGCCTTACCTGGGAGTACAGACATGTGCTACCATGCCTGACCTGGGAGTACAGACATGTGCTACCATGCTCATCCTCAGATTAGAGGTATGTGCTACTATGCCCGTCCTGGGATTAAATATGTGAGCCACCATTCCTAGTAGAAGCGTTGTTGGAGGTTGAACCTAGTATGCAAACAAAAACTACTACCTGAACTATATCCTCACCCTCCCACCCCACTCCCACCTTTTTCTGAAACAAGATTTTTCATTCTGTTATCCTAGGCTAGCCTCTGCCTTCCTGTGTATGTTGCCCAGAACTAGCCTTGAAGTTGCAGGGGTCTCCCTCCCTTGGCCTCCCAGCATTGAAATTACAGTCTTGTATCTATACCTGTCCAAGGGCTTCTTACCACATTCAAAGTAAACTCCAGTTTCTACACTTGATCTTAGCCACAAGACAGGGAGGCAATAAATTCTGGCTTCTTTCCCATGGCTGAAGCTTGTTGTCTCCCAGTGTTGCCACAGTTTTCTGGTTCTGTCCAGTAGTTGTCATACTTTGACACTAGGTAAAGATTTGTTTTTAATTCACAAACAGCATGAAAACAAACAAAACAAAACCTTAAGCCAAGTAAAAAGTGGGCTTTATTTCCAGTCATGGGAATGAAAGACCTGAGATACTGTGGCTTCAGGCTGTGACCCACAGGCCATCCTCCAGGTGGCTTCAGTGTCAGGTTTCACATGGGAGGAGGATGACTGACTGTGGCTCAGTCCTGCTCCTTCCTGCAGGACGGAGAGAACCTTGCCCGGGACAGTCAGCAGATGCCATCCTTCTGGGATGGAAGTGGTGTGTCCTGAAGCCGAGGTGCTGCTGTACCGCAGGGGTGGAGTGAGCCTGAGCTTCCCATGCATTGGGGAGCAGTCCGCTATGGAAGCCTGTGTACCAAGGGAGAGGGGAGGATCTGGACATTAGGGACCCGGAAGTGGGTACGTTGGAATATGCCTCAGTCTATGTGGAAAAAGTTTTCAAGTTATTTAGTTCTCTCAAATCTGAGCCTGCTAACCAGATGTACTTGGGATATTTAGATTTTAACTTTGTCTCTAAAATGCCCCTACCCATCATGGTCTCTCTTTCTCACCTTTGCCATCTCCCCAGTTCAAGGAAAGCTGGGGCTATGTAGTAAAACCCTGTTACAAAACAAATCGAGGCAGGAGGAATGCCGTCCATTTATTTGACTGTTGTTTCTTTAGACTCTTTGAAGTAGGAATGCATTTTTTTTTCACTCAGAATCAATTTAAAGGCTTGAAGCAAGCCAGTCAGACTGTTCTGCAATCTCACTAGGATGATTTTGTGTAAATAAACCGCACGGTGCTTGTGGGGTGCCTATCATGGTGCAAGTTCACAGGTTAGTATGGGGAAGTATAAGCCCCCCACAACAGAGGAGAATAGCAAGAGATGTACTCTACTGAGCAGTGAGCCAATTAGTGTGAGCCCTCTCTGTGGGCTTTGGCCACGTTCTCCTGACTTCGCATTTGTAAAGAGATCTGGATTGCAGGGCTGTTATGAGGGTTATTGGACATATGTATGTTTTAGTCTCCATTCCCCACTTTCCCATCTCTGTGGGTGGGGGAAGGCCTCCATAGGCTGTGAGGGTTGGAGATAGTAAGCCTGTGTCCATCTGCCACTCACATGTGTACAATCTCTGGGAACCCTAGAGTTGAGTATTCACTCTCGGTAGGGTAAAAAGTGCCACGGTCTTAGTGAAATGTCTCCGATCTCCTGTTCTTACCTGGCCCCTAGCCTCTGATTCTTTAAGGCCCATCTGAAGTCAAAAGGATCAGAAGCAGATTCTACTTTCTCTAGGAAACTTTCTCAATAGCTGCAACAGTCTTTGACATTGTATTTATATACCACCTCCTGGGTCTATTAATTTACCAAGCAGAATCCCAGAGATAGAGGGATCCCTCGACAAGTAAAATTGTATCAATAGAAAGACTTATTTTAAAAAAGTCAGATAACAGAAATGGTCAAATTAGAATTAACTAAGTATTAAAGGGGCTGGAGAGATGGTTCAGCAGTTAAGAGCACTGGCTGTTTCTCCAGAGGACCTGGGTTTGATTACCATCATCCACGTGGTGGCTTACGACCTCTGTAATGATGGTTTCATAGGATCTGATGCCCTCTTCTGGCATCCCAGGGAACTGCATGAATGTGGTACACAGACATGCACACAGGCAAAACACCCAACAATAAAATAATAAAAATGTATTTTAAATAAAAATAAATAAGTGATACAATTCTACATCTTCATATGTCAGTGATTTAGGACTACTGATAGTAAAAGGTGCTTTGTAGAGAAGATAATATATGTTAAGATCTGCCTGTTGAGGGCAGGGGATGTAGCTCAGTTGGTAGAGTTCATGAAGCTGCGGATTTGATCCCCAGCAATGTATAAACCAGGTATGGTGTCACATAATGTCAGCACTAGGGAGGTGGGTACAAAAGTCAGGAGTTCAGAGTCATCCTTGGCTATGTAGTGACTTCAAGGCCAAACTGTGTGACGTGAGACCCTGTCACAAGCAAGCAAACAAACAAAACCCAAACAAACCAATAACAAAAAAGTCCCTAACAAAACAAACAAGATAAACCTGCTTGTATAGCAGAAATGACTTTCATGTTATTTCTTGAAATAGCAGGAGTTATTTGCAGAGGGAAAGACCATTGAATGCAGAGAAAGCATTTGCCTTGGTTAGAGTTTTTATTGCTGTGATAAAAGACCATGATCAAAAGTATGATTTTCGACTTGTGGGTCGAGGAGGGATACTGCTGTAGCCCGAGGACTGCAAGCGTGATTCTGTTCAGAGTGCTGATGGGGTCGCAGGTGCAGAAGGCAGGATGGTGTATTGCAACCCGGAGCTCATGCAGGTTCTGTCTCCGAACGCACTGCTCACGATCACCCTGATTTGGAACAACAAGAAGATATCTGAGATGAGGAATGGTTCATTTTCTGGATCAAATCTCTGTCTTGGGGTTTCTATCGCTGCAGTGAAACATCATGGCCAAAAAGCAAGTTGGGGAGGAAAGGGCTTATTCAACGACTTACACTTCCAGATCATAGTTCATTGTTGGAGTAAGTCAGGACAGGAACTCAAGCAGAGCAGAAACCTAGAGGCAGGAGCTGATGCAGAGGTCATGGAGGGTGCAGCTTACTGGCTTGCTCAGCCTGCTTTCTTATAGAACCCAGGACCTCCAGCCCTGGGATGGCACCACCCACCATGGGCTGAGTCCTCCCCCATTGATCACTAATGGAGAAAATGTCTTACAGCTGCATCTCATGAAGGCATTTCCTCAACTGGGTTCTTCCTCTCTGATGACTCTAACTTGTGTCAAGTTGATACACAATACCAGCCAGTATAGTCTCCTCAAAAGACTTCCATGATCGTGCTACAGGTCGAGGTGCATGCCCGAGGCCATGCTGAGGTCTGAGTTCCATGCTGCCCCCAGAGGCTGAGCTCATGTGCACGACCCATGCTACTTCAGAAACTGTGTGGAAAGTCTGTCCTCCATGCTGCCGCCAGCCGCTATGGGCAGGGAAGCTTCGTTTGCAGTGGTTCGATGACTGCAGACTTGTAACTGAGAAGGAGAGACATTGAAGGCCTCTGGGACAACCTCTCCCTAACCCCCAAAAAGAAACAGTCCAGACAGGAAGCTACTGAAGAGTCCTTAAAAAACTGTGATGAAGATGCTCAAGTGTAGGTCTGAAGAGTTGATGGCTTCTGGTGGGAAATGGTGGGGTGGGAAGAACCCGGGACGGGATGGGACGCGGCACACAGGGATGGACCGACTCAGTTTTCTTTAAGGGGCTAGCCTCTGGGAGTTTGGCCATGCTCCAGTGAGTATATGGGCAACACAAATTGGACTTGTTTTGTTTTGTGGAGGGTGGGGCAAGGGTGGGAGGGTGGGGCAAGGGTGGGAGGGTGGGCCAGGGAAGACTGGGAATCGAGAGGGCATCGTGTGTAATTCCTAAATAATTAATAAAAACATTATGTTGAGGGGGAAAAAGGCGACTTGGGGAGGAAAGTGTTTATTGTCCTTCATCAAAGGAATTCAGGCCAGGAACTTAAGGCAGGAGCTGATGCAGGGGCATGAAGGAATGCTGCTTACTAGCTTGTTCCTAATCGCTTCTTAGCTTGCTTTTTTTCTATTACCCAGGACCACCTACCGAGGGGTGGCACCACCCCTGTGGGATGGCACTACTTCTGTCAGTCACTAATCAAGAAAATGCTCTACCTGGCTTGTCTACAGGCAAACCTTATGGAAGTATTTTCTCTATTGAGAGTCCCTCTTTCTAAATGACTCTATTATGTATCAAGTTTCTATAACACAAGCCAGCACAGCATTGCACACAATTGTTCATGAATATGTACTATTCCGTGTTTATAATAATCTCAGCTCTGGAACATGTTTGTATATAACTCTGTGTTTCTTTTTTTTTTGTATGTGTTTTAGATGGAACAGATCAAAAGGGCCAACAAACTGTTTACCAATGACTGTATATTTCTGAAGAAAACGTTGAGCATCCCAATTCTATTAGAGAAGCCTTTGGTGTTTAATGGACTTAACTCCATTGATTCTCCAGAAAATGAAACTGTTGACAGCAGTTTTTGTCATGAAGAGGACCCTGTAGTGTCTAAGGAAGAACTGCCCCCTCCCAGTCCTCAGGACCCGGACCCCAAGCCTGCGCAGCCGGAGGAAGTGTCTGCCAGAGATTTCCTGCAAAGACTTGACTTACAGATTAAACTATCAACACAGGCAGCCAGGAAACTCAAAGAAGAGAACAGGTGAAGGTTCCTGGTAGAGGTGTCAGGGTCTGGACCAATACTCTTAAGATACCCTTGTTTGAAAAACTATCTTAATTGTAGAAAGTGTATGTGCGTTTGTGTACAGGTGCATGTATGTGTGGCTGTGCGCATGCATGGGAGTGTGATGGCCAGACGTCAATGTTGAATGATCTTCTTCAGGATCCTGTATACCTTGTTTTTTTGAGACTGAGTCTCTTGGGATTGCTAAGTGGGTTTGGTTGGGTGTCTAGGGATCCCTCTAGCCTTGACCTTATCAGCACTGGGATTATTATGAATTTGCTCCTATGATTGGCTTTTTGTGTCGGTTCCAGGGCTTGCACTCAGGTCCCCATGGCCGCACAAGCACTTTATGGACAGCCGTCTCCGCAGCCCATGAAAGGCTTCTTTGATATATGAAATCAAAGCAGAGCAGCTTCCCAGTACACAAGGCTTTGTCTGCTATCTCGCTTCTATCTCTGTTACTTAGCATAAACAGTTCGCTTCTTTGGCTAGTGTTACTGTCCAGCTAGTAGTTTGAGGTAGCAGCTGGAACTAGAACATCTCATGACATCTTCAAGGGAAGCAGAGCCCTGGAGAAGACATAAAATGCAGATACTTGCAACACTTGTCGAGGCTGCTGCTGCTTGCTACCCAGGATTCCCCTATGTTAAGATTCCTCGTGAGCCCTTTAACTTTGACACTAGGGCAGACCTTTCTCTCTGTGTATAATTGTGTCCTCCTTCCTATATTTCATGAAGGGACACAAACTACTGTTTCCTTTTTATCTTGTTTGCTATTTTTTTGCAATAGAATTGATGCCAAGGCTCAACCACTGTCTTTTTTTTTTAATGGTTAATATGTTGATTTCTTAGTCTTCATTTTTAAATTTCTATTTTATAATATATGCCATTTGTTCTATGGACCTCAAATCCTTTTATTTTTATTTATTTATTTTTTTTTGAGACAAGGTTTCTCTGTATAGCCCTGGCTGTCCTCGAACTCACTCTGTAGGCCAGGCTAGCCTTGAACTTAGAAATTTGCCTGCCTCTGCCTCCCAAGTGCTGGAATTAAAGACGTGCGCCACCACCGCCCGACCCTTTTAATTTTTATTTATTCTTTTTTTTTTTTTTTTTGAGTCAGTGTCTCACTGCAGTTCAGCCGGCCTCAAAGTCTTGTCATTCCTCTGTGTCAGCCTCCCATCTGGCAAATATAATTTAATAATAAATATAATTTGATAGAATAAATAATAGAATAAAAATATAATTTAGTATATCTTTAATATGTTTATATATTATGTAAGCAGATGCTACTCTTTATTTAGTAAATGAGAGTTCCATAGAAGGAAGCTACACTTGAACATGTGTGCCTGTTCACCTGGCCTCCGAGGCACATATAATGCTCTGTTGGTATAGTTTTGCTCTTCTTTGGCACGTGGATAATAAGTACTATGTGTCTGTTTCTAGATATAGTTGTAAACACTGATTCCTGCTGTGTGTTTCTTTTTCAGGGATGAAGAGAGTCCCTATGCTGCTTCTCTTTATCATAGTTAGTGACTGGCCGACAGAGTAATCCAGATCACAGAATGGCTGGACCCTGAAGAACCTGGTTCAGAAGCAGTGCTGCTCCTGGACTCCCGTAGCGCACCTTCGAGCCGCAGTTAAGTAGACCTACTGCAGCTGCCCTGAAGTGAAGCTCCTGCTTTCTGTAGTTACGTCTTACTACGGCATGATAGCAAAACTGTATTTATTCTAAAGCCTATCACTTTTGTAGATGGTGGTAGGTTTAGACCAGCTTTTGTAGATACAAAAAGCATCAGAGACTCTTTATATATTTAAGCCAAAAGCTATGTTTATTCCCCGGTGAGATCCTAAATGTATGGAAAACATGGTGGCTGTAAAGTGATAATGCATTTGCTATGTGTTTATAACTCAAGTGCTATAATATATATTTCAATATCACATATTCTGTACTAAGGTAAAGAACCAAATTTTGTCTGCTATTTTGTAAAAGTAAACTACAAATGTCTGGAGGAGAAAATAAACTATGTTTTCACACAGGAGCCTTCATTTCTTTTATTCAAAATGGGGAAATGAGATTGATTTCATTTGATTTGGTTTTTATTCAGAAGATGGGCATTCATGTAGTGCAGGCTGACCTTGGACTCACTGTGTGTCTGAGAATGACCTTGAGCTCCTGATCCACTTGTCTCTACCTTGCAAGTGCTGGGATCCAGAAGAGCGAATGAACCAAATCAGCAGGAGACAGGTGGAATTCTGTTGACATTGTGTCTCTGTGTGACTTCATTTACAGTGTATCCTTGCTCTGCTCATTGAATTAAAAGTTAGGTTTTTGTTTCCTTTAATTCATCTTGCCTTTTATTATGTCTATGAATTATAGCAGCAAACTTTAGACAATATACCAAGGACAGTTGATATATTTTTAGTCTTGACATCTACTCACTTACTGGGTTAAGTACCTTTAACTAGGTCAAATAAATTTTAGGCTTCCACAGAAATTTCCCTTGATGACCTCTCCTCGACATCCCCTAAAGAGTCTGATACCTGTGGGGTAAAATGTAGTTTTTCTCTTCTCTTCTCTTCTTTTCTTTTCTTTCCTTTTCTTTCTTTCTTTTTTTTTTTTTTGTCACCCTCAGCTACACAGTGAATTTCAGGACAGTCTGGGTTACATAAGATCCTGTTTTAAAAAAACACATACAAAACAAAAATAAAAAACAAAGCAAAACACAAAACATCAACATTAAAAACAAACACAATGTTTAGCTGACTAAAACATAGACGCCAATTATCTACCAACATCTCTGTGCCAGCAGTCTGTCCAACACCATACATGCTATCACTATCGTATCTGATCATCACAAGAGACTTCTGTGACTAGTCCTAATTGCCTCCATGCTACATAGGGGAAACTGAGTCTCAGGCAAGAGTCATCCACTTCTGTTTCCACTGACAGTGAGAGGCAGCACTCTGGTTCTGGGAGAAACCCAAAGCCAATGTACTTATTAATAACAGAATACTCTTTCCAGATGTTGGAATCGTGGTTTAACAATAACAGTCCCCTTTTGTTGACCACTTAATATAAGCTACATATTGTTCTGGATTAATGACCATGCAGCCCCTCAAGGGTGAGGGTGGTTCTTAGTATTACCATTGCCATTTCTTTGATTTACAAATGGAGTCACAGGAAGGTTAAGACAAGTGCTCCAGGTTACCAGCTGGGAGATGGAAGACCTAGTCCATCTGGTTATATTAGTTTCTGTCACAAGACACTTGACATAAGGAACTTAAGGAGGGAAGGTTTCTTTTGGCTCACAGCTACAGTTCAGCATGGTGGGGAAGTCATGGCAGAAGAAGCCTGAGATACCTGAAGCAAAAAGAATTAATGCTGGTGCTCAACTCCTGCTGTCCATTTTATTTACTCCAAGAACCAGCCCATGTGATGGTGCCACTCCTCCAAAACGCCCTCTCAAAATGCCCAGAGTTTGTTTCCATGGTGATTCTAAACTCCATCAAATTACCGCTCTGTATCAACCATCGTAGGCCTTCCCCAGGTTTGTAGATCTTACAAGAGACTTCTGAATTCCTAAGTATAGAACACAATGCTAAACAAGGCAGGGGCAGAGTGAAGCCTTAAATGAGGTTCATTTGCATAAACAAATTTAGGATATTAAACTTTAAGGCCAAACCATTAAAAAAAAATCATCTCTGACTGAACTTTGATACCAAAAGAACAGCGTGGATCTGCAAGCAGTACAAGAGAAGGCATGTCCCAGGCAGGGAGATTTCTGCAAAATTTAAAGGAAAAGAATACCTGTGTGAACGGTGATGTCATCCTAACATCCCCACACACTGGTGGGTCTTAAAAAAAAAATCGATGGAAGGAAGACATGACATCATTAGATGTCTCTTAATCAAATTCTTATTTCTTTTTTTAAATTTTTATTAGACATATTCTTTATTTACATTTCAAATGATTTTCCCTTTCCTGGTTCCCCCCTCCCTGAAAGTCCCATAAGCCCTCTTCCCTTCCCCTGTTTCCCAATCAACCCCCTCCCACTTCCCTGTCCTGGTATTCCCCTACACTGCTGCATTGAGCCTTTCCAGGAGCAGTGGCCTCTCCTTCCTTCTTCTTCAGCATCATTTGATATGTGAATTGTGTCTTGGGTATTCCAAGCTTCTGGGCTAATATCCACTTATCAGTGAGTACATACCATGTGTGTTCTTTTGTGATTGGGTTAGCTCACTTAGGATGATATTTTCCAGTTCCACCCATTTGCCTAAGAATTTCATGAATTCATTGTTTTTAATAGCTGAGTAGTATTCCATAGTGTAAATATGCCACATTCTCTGTATCCATTCCTCCGTTGAGGGACATCTGGGTTCTTTCCAGCTTCTGGCTATTATAAATAGGGCTGCTATGAACATAGTGGAGCATGTGTCCTTATTACATGCTGGGGAATCCTCTAGGTATATGCCCAGGAGTGGTATAACAGGGTCCTCCTGTAGTATCATGCCCAGTTTTCTGAGGAACCACCAGACTGATTTCCAGAGTGGTTTTACCAGCTTGCAATCCCACCAGCAGTGGAGGAGTGTTCCTCTTTCTCCACATCCTCACCAACACCTGCTGTCTCCTGAGTTTTTGATCTTAGCCATTCTGTCTGGTGTGAGGTGAAATCTCAGGGTTGTTTTGATTTGCATTTCCCTAATGACTAAGGATGTTGAACATTTCTTTAGGTGCTTCTCAGCCATTATGTATTCCTCAGGTGAAAATTCTTTGTTTAGCTCTGTACCCCATTTTTTAATAGGGTTATTTGGCTCTCTGGAGTCTAACTTCTTGAGTTCTTTGTATATATTGGATATTAGCCCTCTGTCGGATGTAGGGTTGGTAGACATCTTTTCCCAGTTTGTTCGTTGCTGTTCTGTCTGATTGAGAGTGTCATTTACTTTACAGAAACTTTGTAATTTTATGAGGTCCCATTTTTCAATTCTTGATCTTAGAGCATAAATTATTGGTGATCTGTTCAGGAAATTTTCCCCTGTGCCCATGTGCTCAAGGCTCTTCCCCAGTTTCTTTTCTATTAGTTTTAGTGTGTCTGGTTTTATGTGAAGGTCCTTGATCCACTTGGACTTGAGCTTAGTAAAAGGAGATAAGAATGGATCGATTTGCATTCTTCTGCATGCTGACCTCCAGTTGAACCAGCAACAGTTGTTGAAAAGACTATCTTTTTTTTTATTTTACACTGGATGGTTATAGCTCCTTTGTCAAAGATCAAGTGACCATAGGTATGTGGGTTCATTTCTGGGTCTTCAATTCTATTCCATTGATCTACCTGCCTGTCACTGTACCAATACCATGCAGTTTTTAACACCATTGCTTGAGGTTCGGGATACTGATTCCCCTAGAAGTTCTTTTATTGTTGAGAATAGTTTTAGCTATCCTGGGTTTTCTGTTATTCCAGATGAATTTTGGAATTGCTCTTTCTAACTCTATGAAGAATTGAGTTGGGATTTTGATGGGGATTGCATTGAATCTGTATATTGCTTTTGGCAAGAATGCCATTTTTACTATATTAATCCTGCCAATCCATGAGAATGAAAGATTTTTCCATCTTCTGAGGTCTTCTTCAATTTCATTCTTCAGAGACTTGAAGTTCTTTTTATATACATCTTTCACTTGTTTGGTTAGAGTCACGCCAAGATACTTTATATTGTTTGTGGCTATTGTGAAGGGTGTCATTTCCCTAATTTCTTTCTCAGCCTGCTTATCCTTTGAGTATAGGAAGGCTACTGATTTGTTTGAGTTAATTTTATATCCGGCCACTTTGCTGAAGTTGTTTATCAGCTGTAGGATTCCCTGATTTTGTTAATTTGGATACTGTCTCTGTGCCCTCTGTTTAGTCTGGCTAAGGGTTTATCTATCTTGTTGATTTTTCTCAAAGAACCAGCTCCTGGTTTTGTTGATTCTTTGTATGGTTCTTTTTGTTTCTACTTGGTTGATTTTAGCCCTGAGTTTGATGATTTCCTGCCTTCTACTCCTCTTGGGTATATTAGCTTCTTTTTGTTCCAGAGCTTTCAGGTGTGCCATTAAGCTGCTAATGTATGCTCTCTCCAGTTTCTTTTTGGAGGCACTCAGGGCTATGAGTTTTCCTCTTAGCACTGCTTTCATTGTGTCCCATAAGTTTGGGTAGGTTGTGCCTTCATTTTCATTAAATTCTAAAAAGTCTTTGATTTCTTTCTTTATTTCTTCCTTGACCAAGGTATCATTGAGTAGAGCATTGTTCAGTTTCCATGTGTATGTGGGCTTTCTGTTGTTTTTGTTGCTATTGAAGACCACCATTACTCCATAGTGATCTGATATGAGGCATGGAATTATTTCAATTTTCTTATATCTGTTGAGGTCTGTTTTGTGACCAATTATATGGTCAATTTTGGAGAAGGTACCATGAGGTGCTGAGAAGAAGGTGTATTCTTTTGCTTTAGGATGAAATGTTCTATATATATCTGTTAAATCCATTTGGTCCAAAACTTCAATTAGCTTCACTGTGTCTCTGTTTAGTTTCTGTTTCCCTGATCGGTCCATTGAGGAGAATGGAGGGTTGAAGTCACCCACAATTATTGTGTGAGGTGCAATGTGTGTTTTTAAAGTTTCTTTTATGAATGAGGGTGCCCTTGCATTTGGAGCATAGGTGTTCAAAATTGAGAGTTCTTCTTGGTGGATTTTTCCTTTGATGAGTATGAAGTGTCCTTCCATGTCTTTTTTTGATGACTTTAACTTGAAAGTCAATTTTATCCTATATTAGAATGGCTATTCCAGCTTGTTTCCTGGGACCATTTGCTTGTAAAATTGTTTTCCAGCCTTTTACTCTGAGGTAGTGTTTGTCTTTGACACTGAGGTGCATTTCCTGTATGCAGCAAAATGCTGGGTCCTGTTTACGTATCCAGTCTGTTAGTCTATGTCTTTTTATTGGAGAATTGAGTCCATTGATGTTAAGAGATATTAAGGAATAGTGATTGTTGTTTCCTGTTATTTTTGATGATATTTTTATGTTTGAGTGGTTATCTTCTTTGGGTTTGTTGAAAGAAGATTACTATCTTGCTTTTTCGAGGGTGTAGTTGCCCTCCTCCTTGTATTGGCATTTTCCATCTATTATCCTTTGTAGGGCTGGATTTGTGGAAAGATATTGTGCAAATTTGGTTTTATCATGGAATATCTTGGTTTCTCCATCTATGGTGATTGAGAGTTTTGCAGGGTATAGTAGTCTGGGCTGGCATTTGTGTTCAGTTAGAGTCTGTACGAGATCTGCCCAGGATCTTCTTGCTTTCATGGTCTCTGGTGAGAAGTCTGGTGTAATTCTGATAGGTCTTCCTTATATGTTACTTGGCCTTTTTCTCTTACTGTTTTTAATATTCTTTCTTTGTTTAGTACATTTGGTGTTTTGATTATTATATGACAGGAGGTATTTCTGTTCTGGTCCAGTCTGTTTGGAGTTCTGTAGTCTTCTCGTACGTTCATGGGCATCTCTCTCTCTTTAGGTTATGGAAGTTTTCTTCCATAATTTTGTTGAAGATATTTACTGACCCTTTAAGTTGCAAATCTTCACTCTCTTCTATACCTATAATCCTTAGGTTTGGTATTCTCATTGTATCCTGGATTTCCTGGATGTTTTGGTTTAGGAGCTTTTTGTATTTTGCATTTTCTTTAACTGTTGAGTCAATGCTTTCTATGGTATCTTCGGCACCTGAGATTCTTTCTTCTATCTCTTGTATTCTGTTGTTGATGTTTGCATCTATGACTCCTGATTTCTTTCCAAGGTTTTCTATCTCCAAAGTTGTCTCCCTTTGTGATTTCTTAGTTGTTTCTACTTCTGTTTTTATATTCTGGATGGTCTTGCTCAGTTCCTTCACTTGTTTGTTTGTGTTTTCCTGTAATTCTTTAAGAGATTTTTGTGTTTCCTCTTTCAGGACTTCTGCCTGTTGACCCAATTTCTCCTGTATTTCTTTAAGTGATTTTTTTGTGTTTCCTCTTTATGGGCTTCTATCTGTTGACCCATGTTCTCCTGAATTTCTTTAAGTGATTTTTGTGTTTCCTTTGTAAGGGCTTCTACTTGTTGACTCATGTTCTTCTGTACTTCTTTAAGAGAGTTTTTTATGTCCTTCTTGAAATCCTCTAACAGCATCATGAGATGTGATTTTAAATCCAAATCTTGCCTTTCTGGTGTGTTGGGGTATCCAGGACTTGCTGTTGTGGGAAAATTGGGTTTGGATGGTGCCATATTGCCTTGATTTCTGTTAGTAATGTTCCTACATTTGCCTTTTGCCATCTGGTTATCTCTGGTGTTAGTTGGTCCTGCTGTCATTGGCTGGTGCTTGCACCTCCTGTGTGCCAACAAGCCTGTCTCAGCACCCCTGTGTGATCGGCTTTCCTCTGGCACAGATTGCTGTGGGGCTGCCCAGCTCCTGGGTGCAGGTATGGCCCTGGCAGACCGAGTCCCAAGTGATCTTACACTCGGGTGTTCCCTGTATACCTGTCTGCACCTGTCTGCTCAGTCATAGGAGCAAAGATGGCAGCCTCACCTCTAAATTCGGGACTCCCTCTAACCATGGAACTCCCTGCAGGGCAGATGTCCCCTGGCAGGGTAGGTGCACAGATGGCTGTGGTGCTGCCCAGCTCCTGGGTGCATGTGGAGTCCTGACAGGCCTTGTCCCAAGCGATGTTATACTCAGGTGATCTCTGCGTACCTGTCTGTGCCTGTCTGCTCAGTCACCGAGCAAAGATGGTGGTCAGTTTCTCTCTTTTCATTGCCCTATTTCTTCTCTATTACTTTCTTTCTCACTATTTGCTCCTATACTTCTCAGGAGCAGGAACCCTGGGGTGTTAGTGTAGCAGAGCCTGAAGTACCAGAACATCATTGTCTTAGTTACTCTTCATGTGCTGTGCTAAGGCATCATGGCCAAGACTACTTAGAGAAGAATGAGCTTATTTAGGGCTTACAGTTTGTTGATCCACAAACACAGGGTAGAGAGTACACACTGGGAAAGCCATGGGATTCTGTAACCTCAGAGCCCTCCCTGAGTGATACACCTCCTTCATCAAGGTCATACCTTTCTAATCCTTCCCAAAGAGTTCTACCATCTGGTGACTACTTGCTCAAATATATATAAGCCTCTGGGCAGTCATTCTCATTTAAACCACCACAATTGTAGACTCAGCCTTGAGAGGACCCACAGGTGCCGTAAAAGGAAGTGGAAGCTGTTCTTGTCTTGCTGGTTTGTTTGTTTCTCACTTAGCATAATCCTTTATGTCTTATTTCTCACTGAACCCTTGAAGCAGGGTGTTCCCCCCCCGTGTGTGTGTGTGTGTGCATATGTGTGCTTGCATATGCACATGTGGAGTCCAGAAGTTGACATCTTTCTTTATCTCTTTCTATTTTATTTATCCACTCAGCATCTCTCCCTGAACCTGGAACTCACCAATTCCAGCTAGTCTAGCTAGCCAGTTTGTCCCAAGGACCCCCCTGCCTCTGCATGAGTGCTAGGGTGGCCAGCATGCCCTGCTTGGGTTTTATGTAGGTTTTGGGGATCTGAACTTGGTCCTCATACTTACTTAGAAAGAGATTTATCCACTGAGCCCTGCTCCCAGCTCCCATGCACTCTGATGTCAGTTCCCCGACCTTGCCCATGGAGCTCTCTCCCCAGCTTAGAATGGGGCAATCTCCACACAGTTCATTGCTTCTGCTGTTGTTGTCATGTGAGCTGTGGAGGTTTAATTGGAAAAGGAGAAAACAAAAAGGAAAACGGGAGAGGCCCAAGCAAGCTTCTGTGGGCTATAGGAATAATAAAAAAAAATAGTTATGCTCAGCAGAAAATGATTTAATTTGGCAAAGATTGATGATATCATAGAAACTCAAAATTTAAATTATGACAATAGGCTCAAATATATTTCTCAATTTCATGTCACCAATTTCTAGCTAAAATATCTCTCATCTTCAAATATTCAGGAATTTTGTAGCCACAGTTTAACTGTACTGGACTAGAGATATTTATTTATTGTTTTGACAGGATTTTGTTTATATCTTTGGCTTGAAGGGACTTTGACCAGCCCGAGCATGGCAAACATGGCTCTGGCAGGCCTTGTCCTTCTCCCCCATTCTTCTGCCTTGCTAACAACCATTAGATTATGTGCTGGGTGGTTTTGTGTGTTAACTAGACACAAGCTGGAGCTATCACAGAGAAAGGAGCCTCCCTTGAGAAAATGCTCCATGAGATCCAGCTGTAAGGCATTTTTCTCAATTAGTTATCAAGGAGGAGGGCCTAGCCCATTGTGGGTGGTGCCATCTTTGGGCTGGTAGTCCTGACTTCTATAAGAAAGCAACCTGAGCAAGCCAGGGGAAGCAAGCCAGTAAGCAGCATCCCTCCATGGCCTTTGCATCAGCTCCTGCTTCCTGATCTGCTTGAGTTCCAGTCCTGACTTCCTTTGGTGATGAACAGCAGTGTGAAAGTGTAAACTGAATAAACCCTTTCCTCCCCAACTTGCTTCTTGGCCATGATGTTTTGGACAGGAATACAAACTCTGACTAAGACATGGTCCTCAAGAGTCTTGTGAGGTGACTACTGCTCCAAGTACAGATAATTTAGTTTGTGGTGTTAACTTCTCTCTGAGTCTGTCTGTTCAGAGGAGCTACAGCAAGCCCTCAGGACATCTGTAAACTGACAGGCCTTGCTTGAGGTTAAGGTTACTGTTCCAGAGTCTCCAGGGAGACTCAGTTACAGCACTACCTGGTCATACGCTCATCTTCAAATATTCAGCAATTTTGTAGCCGCAGTTTAACTGTACTGGACTAGAGGGTTTGTTTGTTTTGACAGGGTTTTGTTATATATCCCTGGCTTGAAGGGACTCTGGCCAGCCTGAGCATGGTAAACATCGCTCTGGTAGGCCTTGCCCTTGAGAACCCCATTCCTTCTCCCTTGCTGAAAAACCATTAGATTATATTCCTAAAGCTAGTCACCAAGATCTATCCCTTATTTGTCTACTTCCTTCTTCTGAGGTTAACTACCAAGGTCTAGCTATCAAAGTATTGAAGTCCTACAATAAAAAAAAAGCCCTCTTTGGCTCACCTAATTAACCTGTTCAATCAAAATTAAACAGGGCAACCTAACACTGGTTTCTCTATTTACGTTCACAAACTGCCATTTTCCTACATGCTACATCTGTCTCCTCTATCCAGAGGCAGCTCTCTCTCTCTCTCTCTCTCTCTCTCTCTCTCTCTCTCTCTCTCTCTCTCTCGGTGTGTGTGTCCAGACAAATACCTCTTTCCCCTCTCCTTTGTTACCCCCACCTCTTCTCCCTCATCCTCAATCTTCTTTCTTTGTCTCTTGTTCCCTGCACTTTGTCTTTCTGGGGCAAAGAAATCTCCTTTGTGTTGAGAACTTGGTCTGGGGGTATCTTGGGCCAAAACTGGTCTCTTCAAGGCTGACTTAGAACTTACTATGTAGCCCTGCCTGGCCTCAAACATACACCAATCCTGCCCCAGTCTTCTGAGTTAAGCCACACTAGGCCAGGTTGCCTGGAACTCGAAGTTGCTATGTACCCTAGGTAGCCTCTGGATTGGAATCCTCCTGCCTCACTCTGTCAGAGTGGGGATCACAGGCTTTTGTCACCTGGTTGGCCACTTCTGTTTGCTTTCTTTTGTGACAGGGGCTTGCCTCAAACTTGAATCCCTCCTGTTTCTGCCTCATGGATAGAGTTCTAAAGCACCTTGGCACAGAATCACTGTAGAGAGGACCTAGATTGTCAAACCTGGCTTCTGTGACAGCTTCATCGCTTCTCGACCTCATGAACTTGAGCTTATCCAGCGTCCCTCATCCCTCTGTGAAAGGATGCTCTTGTTTGTAAAATAGGATCAAGCAAGTTGCCAAGAGGCACTAATGAAGGCTACAATAAAATAAAGAAGTTTCTTTTTTAAAAAAAATCCCCTACAGATACTTAGGTATGCTTTTAAGAAGTGTTTGGCTAAGATGATGCAGCCCTAATCAGTTTCCTGTCTGAGGTCCAAACAGCCTGTGTGACAAAGCAGAGTCTGTTGAGCTAGCACAGATGATTCATTAAACAGTTTGCTCATTGTGCTTTGGTAAATACAGTCTGGACAAAGGTGTTTTGCACTCTCTCTCCACACTCACCCGTGGCTGTGTCCTGGCTTCTCTAGAACATGTGGAGAGATTAGTTTGTGTGCCCAGCAGGTTTTGTTTTTGTTTGTCTCTGTACCTCTTCAGGAAGAACTATCTTTTAACTATGAAAACCCAGTGTTACTGGGAGTATGAGAGAGGCTTCAGGGCAGTGTAGGCACCACTAGATCACAGACAGCCAATTTACTGTCCAATTTGGACAGCCAAAGTTTGTCATGTTTATGACTCCAGGTTAGCAGATATAACATATTGATGCAATTAGTAGAGTAATGTATTCCAATGCTACCTTTGACTTGGGAGCACCTATGTCCTAAGAGCACCACTGGGCTCTGTAGTTTGTTTTCAGGCTTGTGTTTGTGGTGGTGGTGGTGGTGGTGGTGGTGGTGGTGGTGGTGGTGGTGGCGGCGGCAGTGGTGGCAGTGGTGGTAGCAGCAGCAGCAGACACACAAGTTGCAGGAACCTAAAGTTCATAGCCTTTTTCCTTCTGGTAATTTTTATCTCTGTTTCCGTCATGCTGCTTGATCCTTTGCTCTCTGGCAAGATAACATGGCTAAGTGAAATCCAGTTTAGATAACTGGAGTCTAGCATAAACTTTGACCTTGCTTTTGAACAGTGTGTGAACTCATTTGGCTTCTTAACTATATGAATATTTCTCTTTATTTGGTGAACAATAGATGTCTGAAAACTCAAAAAAGTAAAGAAAAAGAAGGGAAATATAAGTATGGAGTAAATTTTTGATAAATTCAGTTGTGTGTGCTTGTCTGTGTGTGTCTGTTTATGTGTGTGTGTGTGTGTGTCTGTGCATAATGTGCATGTCTGTGTGTTTCTGTGTATTTGTAGGTGGGTGTATATTGGTTTATCTCTGTGTGTGTATCTCTGTGTCTATGTGTAAGTGTGTGTGTTTGTGTACATGCATGTATATGTGTCTGTATGTAATGTGTGTGTGTGTGTGATTATCTATGTGTGTGTTTGTGTGTATTTGTGGGTGTATATGGTATATGTATGTTTGTGTGTATGTGTATCTGTGTGTGTGTGTCTGTGTTTGTATGTGTCTATCTATTGTAGAAGAATTTTAATCCAGCAACATGGCTGCTCTGGCAAATGATCACATCCAAAGATATGATATGGCTGGAATTTAAGACATGCCCTGGATTACAGTATGATCTGGCTGGACACCTTCAATCCCTAACAGTGAAGGTAAGGTTGGTTTGTAGAAGGAAGCAGCCATGTTTGAAAGTGACATCTAATTGAGGGATCCACAAAGTGAAGAATCAGAAAAAGATTGGACAGAATGAGTCAGAGATAGGAAATGCTGAACTCACATGAGGAAGGAAGAGAAGCTATTTAAGAGCAGCAAGAGAGAGAGAGAGAGAAAGAGAGAGAGAGAGAGAGAGAGAGAGAGAGAGAGAGAGAGAGAGAGAGAGAGAGAGAGAGAGAGAGGTGATATAGTGTGTGTGTATGTATGTATGTATGTATATTTTACTGGGACAGTTTTACAGAGACAGGTTACAGGTAAATAACCTAGACACAGGTGAAGACAGAAGAAACCAGAGAATGAGAAGAAGCCAGATTAGAACATATTGTCAAGGTTAGTATGAGGCCAGGCAGAGCAATTGAGTCAGAAGCCAAGAGAAGCCAAATTGAGTCAGTCAACGTAGAAGATTAGATTTTACAAAGGCTAGAAGCTTCCAGGCTTAGGCTTAGGGATAGTTAGAACAGAGAAGGAAACACTCTGGGCTCAGCCCGAGACACACATTCATACAGCCTGGGTGTGGCTCTCATCTCATCCCTTCATCTGAGGAAATAAAAGTGACATTTACTCTGTGTGTGTCTGTGTGAGTGTGTATGTGAGTATGTGTGTGTGTACGTGAGTGTGTTTGTGTTTGTATGTGAGTGTGTATATATGTGTGGGTGCCCATGTGTGTATCTGTGTTCATGTGTGTATGTGCGAATGTGTTTGTCTGTTAGTGTGTGTGTGAGTGTGTGTGTGTGTGTGTGTGTGTGTGTGTATACCTGATCCTGAGGATTAAATCCAGGCCTAATATGCAAGCATTCTGCCACTACTGTACTCCCAGGCTAAACTCAGTGACTCTTATACCCTTCAACCTCTTTTTTTGTGACATTGGGTCTTACAGAGGGGGAAAGGGAGGGGAGAAAGTGATATAATTCTATTTCAATTAAAATCTTTTTTAAAAAGCAGCTGTTTCTCAGAGCATCAAGGATATGAAGAGACGTGGGTTTATTTCCGTGCCCAACAGAGGACTACTAGTGGAAACAACATCATATGACAGACATCCAATGAGGTGCTCAGGTGTCTAGCATGCCAAAACAGGGCCTCTCAGATCATCAGGGGGCTTAGATCTGTGGGAAGGAAGTTCAGATTTATGTTCAACCCATTAGAGTCTTTTCCAGAGCAGCACATCTCTGATTATAAAATGTAAATCCAAGAGGAAATAAGGATTCTATATAGAAAAACCCCAGCTTCTATACAGCTTTACTTTTCGTAAGGTATTTATGGCAAGAGAGCTCTATTTTACTCATGTCTAAGGGATTAACTACTATAAATTCAGCACATCCTAATACTCCTGGGCTGGTAAATCTTTAACCGCCGAATTAGTTTTTAAGCTATATTGTTTTTGCTGGAACAGTTGGAAGGCTCAGACTGCCTGCCATTTTCACAGGCTGCTGTAGATGCGTTTGATGGCGTTGGCTTCTTCCTTATCAAGGATGCCTTTCTCCACATAAGCGTCAGCTTGTTGGTTGATAAAGTCTCTCATCTTTGAAAGGTCATAATCTAGAAAATATTATTAGAGTATTGTGAGCAAAGAGCAGGAAAAAAAATCCCATCACGATGTTTATCATTAAGAAACATTTTATGTAATAAGAGGATTCCCAGTCTTGATCGCCACACTGAAGGATACGAAGTTTCCTGGGTTTGGGCCATACTGAGCTGTTTAAAGTGTTTCTGGGCACCACAATCCTGAGGAATACACCCTTGTATGTGACCAATGGAGAAAAAGGCTCATAGGCCAGGGCTTAGCAAATTTTAATGTATGTGCAGCACCTGAGGCTCACGGAGAGTTGTTCACACTTAGGAGGTGTTGCTGCTGAATCAGGAATGGTCAATGTCTTAGTTAGGGTTTCCACTGCCATCAAGAGACACCACCACCAAGGCAACTCTTATAAAGGTAACATTTAATTGGGGCTGGTTTACAGGTTCAGAGGTTCAGTCCATTATCATCATGGCAGGAAGCATGGCAGACACGGTGCTGGAGGAGATGGAAATTCTACATCTTGATCAAAAGGCAACCAGGAAAGACACAGTCTCCAGCAGGGGGCAGAGCCCTCAAAGCCTGCCGCCCAGTGGCATACTTCCTCCAACATGGCCACACCTCCTAATAGTGTAACTACCTGTGAACCTAGGGGGGTCATTTTCATTCAAACCATCACAGACACAGTGCCCAGTTTGTGATTTACTTTTTCAAAAGCACACTCTTTTTCCTTTTTTCTTTAGGACTCTACATATCTCCGCACCTGGGAGGTAGAGGCAGGAGGATCAGAAGTTCAATACCCTCTTCTACTATTTGGCAAGTTCAAGGCCAGCTTTCGCTGCCTGAGGCCTTGTTTTGAAAAAACAAAAACTAAGAAGTGTCTGGGTTAAATGAGAAATGCCGCCCAGAAGCTCATGTATTTTAGCACTTGATCTCCAGTTGGTGGTGCTTAGATCATTAAACTCTAAGGAGCTGTAGCCTTGCTAAAGGGAGAATGTCACTGGGACGGGCTTTCAGTGTTGATTGCCTTGCCTTACTTGAGGTTCTTATTCATTTTCTGTTTTCTATGTGTACTGGCTGGTTTTGTGTGTCAGTTTGATATAAGCATCACAGAGAAAGGAGCCTCCCTTGAGGAAATGCCTCCATGAGAGATCCAGCTGTAAGGCATTTTCTCAATTAGTGATCAAGGAAGGAGGGCCCCTTGTGGGTGGTACCATCCCTGGGCTGGTAGTCTTGGTTTCTGTAAGAAAGCAAGCTGAGCAAGCCAGGGGAAGCAAGCCAGTAAGAAGCATCCCTCCATGGCCTCTGCATTAGCTCCTGCTTCCCGACTTGCTTGAGTTCCAGTCCTGACTTCCTTTTGAGATGAACAGCAATGTGGAAAGTGTAAGTTGAATAAACCCTTTCCTCCCCAACTTGCTTCTTGGTCATGATGTCTGTGCAGGAATAGAAACCCTGACTAAGACACTGCGAGTGGATAAAATGTGATTAACTAGCTCCCTGCTTTAGCTGTCTGCTACCATGCATCTCTTGACATTACAGACTCTTCCTATGGAGCTGTAAGCCTAAATTAGCTCCTTCTGTAAGTTGCTTTTTGGTCGAGGTATTTTAACCCAGCAACAGAAAAGTCAACAACACAGTTATATAAGATCTTATCATCCTCATTACCACATCACACAGATTTTTCTTTTCCTGGGTTTTAGAATGAGATTTAGGTCACCCAGGCCCCTCACATACAGGGAAGTAGCAGAGGCTGAAGGTCAGAACTATAGTAAGTTTTCCTGTCTACTCAGTTGCAGCCGTGGCATGACTGAAGCACCCAGACCTCCGTAGGCATTGAGAGACGCCCACCCACACATGCCAAGCAGAACATATATGGAAGCTGAGGCGCAGCCCTCACTACTGCATGGCACCCTTACTTCTTGGTGGCAGAAGAAAGCACTAGAGACAACCCACTCTGTGATGTTTTCTCCCAGTCCCTTCCCTCTGCAAACACCAGGGTTCCCGGCTTCACTGGGTGGGTCACCCTGGAACCTGACAGGAGGGGAACAGCACAGTGCTGGCTAGGACCAGAAGTCTGATACAAATGTGAAGTGATGATGTTAACCTTCCAAAGTGGTGTGTCTGCAATTTACACCTGCTTTGGAATGCAGGTTGGTACGTGATGAGTTTCTTTGATACGAAGAGGAACATTTTAATTTTGGGGTCTCCACAGTCCTTGGTGGCTTTAGTGGTACAACAAAAGGTGCATTTTTAAACAGTGATGGATTTGATGACAGATTTGAACAGTGCTTGTGTAATTTTTTTTGTAAATTATCTATCTATCTATCTATCTATCTATCTATCTATCTATCTATCTATCTATCTATCATCTATCTATCTCTATCTCTTTCTATCTATCTATCTATCTCTATCTCTTTCTATCTATCTATCTATGCATGTTTGCATGTGTGTGGAAACTCCTGTGTGAGTGTGCATATGTGTGTGCATGTTTGCATGTGTGTGTGGAGTATGCATTTGTGTATGCATGTTTGCACATGTGTGTGGAGTATGAATATGTGTATGCATGTTTGCATGGGTGTAGGGAGTGTGCATATGTGCTGATGTTGGCTGTTTTATTGTTCTTTCTGACTTCATTTAGAATGAGCACTTCCTTTGTCCCACGCCTTAGTTCACTTATTTACCTGTTTTGTGGTACAAGTGATTAAACCCGTGCCTGTCCATTTACCAAGAAGCTATATCCTAATATCCCCAGCTGTTTTTCGCTTGCTTGTCTTTTTTGAGACAGGGTCACTAGTCTTGAACTCACTATGTAACCTAATCTGGCCTGGAACTCATGGTGATCCTCCAGCCTCAAAGTTCCAAGTGCTGGCTGGGATGTGAGCTCTCATAGCAGGCTCAGTGACTACATCACGAAGCCCCATGAAGTGACTGATCGGTGCTAAGTTTGTTTTTGTTCTTCAGTCTATGATGTTGCACAATGACAACATCCCCTAATAGCACATTTCTCCAAACATAGGCAGAGTGGCATGCGACCACTTGGAAGCTCCCTGTGATCTAAATGACTGCAAAACTTGAGAGGCATTGCTCTGCAGCCCTATTGACTGAACACCCCCTGGGCATCACTCTGGACCACTCCTCCTGAACACCTCCTGGGCATCACTCTGGAACACTCCTCCTGAACACACCCTGGGCATCACTCTGGACCACTCCTCCTGAACACCTCCTGGGCATCACTCTGGAACACTCCTCCTGAACACACCCTGGGCATCACTCTGGACCACTCCTCCTGAACACCCCCTGGGCATCACTCTGGACCACTCCTCCTGAACACCTCCTGGGCATCACTCTGGACCACTCCACCTGAACACCCCCCAGGTATCACTCTGGACCACTCCTCCTGAACACACCCTGGGCATCACTCTGGACCGCTCCTCCTGAACACCCCCTGGGCATCACTCTGGACCACTCCTCCTGAACACACCCTGGGCATCACTCTGGACCACTCCTCCTGAACACACCCTGGGCATCACTCTGGACCACTCCTCCTGAACACCCCCTGGGCATCACTCTGGACCACTCCTCCTGAACACCTCCTGGGCATCACTCTGGACCACTCCACCTGAACACCCCCCAGGTATCACTCTGGACCACTCCTCCTGAACACACCCTGGGCATCACTCTGGACCGCTCCTCCTGAACACCCCCTGGGCATCACTCTGGACCACTCCTCCTGAACACACCCTGGGCATCACTCTGGACCACTCCTCCTGAACACACCCTGGGCATCACTCTGGACCACTCCTCCTGAACACCCACTGGGCATCCTTTCAACTGCTCCCTGTCCTCACAGCCCGCAGGCTTCTCCTCCTCTTCATTTCCTCTGCTTGCTGGTGTTTCAGTCTCATCTCTTCTGCTCCATATCTTGGCCTCCTCTTGCCTCCCAGGGCCTGATTTCTTAGTCTGTAACCACACCATTGCTGGCTGCTTTTCTTTTGAGAACAAATTAGTTTTTAATTTAGGCTCCTGTTGCTAGAACTGTCTTCTTCCATTGCCTAGTGTACAAGCTTCTTCCTGGTCTATACCTGTCAGCTGCCCCTCCCCACAGGCATGCAGGTTCCTGGGAAAATACACAGCTCTAGTTCCAGGAACACAATAGCCTCTTGCCCACTCATTTATTGTACCTATTGCTTCTCCTTCCCCAGGATCTTCTTCCTTCCTGCAGCCCTACCCCAGCTGGCTGTGCTGCTGGGATGACCCACCCTATCTTCTAGGCTCCTCAGCACTCCTTTGCCTAATACTGAGGACATATACTGAGCAGACCCATGGCATCAGGGCTCCATGATACACAAGATTCTGCCTTTGTGTGTGAGGGTGTGTGTGTGTGTGTGTGTGTGTGTGTGTGTGTGTGTATGTGGTGGGTGCTGCATCTTCTTCCTTTCCATCTTTGAAACTCTGAGTAGGGTCTGGGTCTTAATAAGTAGGGACTCCCTCTGTGACCAGAGAATGTAACCTAGCATGTACTCATAAAATACCTGTTTAAAATACTCCAAGAGTCAGGTGAGGTGTCACACACTTGTAATTCCAGCACTGAGGAAGCTGAGGCAGGAGGATTGCTGTGGTTTTGACAATAGCCTAGTATATGAAGCAAGACCCTATCTCAAAATAAACAAACAAAACTAAATAACAACAAACTGAAGGAATCGGGTGTAGGTAAGATAGGATAGGCAAAGTATCAAAATCTGATCCCTAATAAGAAGGGTGCTGGAAACGTTCACTTTACATTTATTTGACATTTTTGATAATAAAATAGAAAATGCTCTGAAAAACTGATTTGAACAAAAAGAAATGAAGTTTCATATCTCAACACAATAAAAACTATACAAACAAAACTTATAGTCAACCTTATACTAAACAGAGAAAACCTGAAAACATTTCTTCTAACATCTAGAATGAGATAGGTTGAATACTCTATCCACACAAGTCAAAGTCATTCTGTCAATAAATGGGCAAATGGGCTGAACAGTCAGTTTTTCTTTTTTTGCTTGTTTGTTTGCTTGTTTGAGACAGAGTTTCACTATTTAACTCAAGCTGTCCTGGCACCCACTACTTAGACCAGGCTGGCTTCAAACACCCAGAGATCTAAACAGGCAATTCTTAAAAGAAGGAGCACAAATGGCTGATGAATACTTGACAATATGTTTTTACATCGTTAGCCATCTCTCCCCTGTCAGAGTTTCTAACAATGAAAAGAAACAGAAAATGTTTGAGGATGTTAGGGAAGAAGTTATGTGTTGCTGGGGGAATACAAACCTTTGTGTCACTATGGAAACCATCATGGTGCTTTCTCAAAATCCTGCAAATAATGTCCTTTGAATATAAATCCAACAGTGATAAAGATGGGTCATATGGTAGCCCTAAGTCCTGCCACAGGGATATGTGTACATCCTTGTTTATTACTGTACCATGTGTAATCAGTCTAGATGCCCATTAACAGATGAGTGGATAAAAATGTGGTTCACATGCATGATAACATTTTATTCAGCCATAAAAAATGAAATTATGAGAGTTGCAAGAAAGAGAATGAAACTGGAGATCATTGTGTTAAGTGAAATAAACCAGACTCAGAAAGATAAGAGGCATGTTTTTCTCTCAGATGCATGTCCTTGATTTTTAACACACACACACACACACACACACACACACACACACACACACACACACACACACACACACACATCGTGTAAGGGTATGAAACTAGAAAGGGGACCGTGAAAGGGGAAGAGATCTTATGGGAGTAATGGAATCTTAGGGGTAATGGAATATATGTGACAAGAGCGTGGGGTGGAGTTGCCAAAGGAGAGGACCAGCAGGAGGTGGGGAGAGGAAGAGATGGATGAGGATGGAGAGAGAACAATAAGAACAAAGCATTTTGAAAATGCTATGATAAAACCCATTCCTGGGGTTGGTGTGGTGTTAATTTTAATTTCAGAACTAGGGATGTAGAGGCAGGTGGAACTCTGTGAGTTTGAGGCCAGTCTGGTCTACTCAGAAAGTTCCAGGCTAGTCAAGGCTTAAAAACAAACCAGACAAGCAGAAAAAATCATTTCTCTCTACAATAAGTTTTAAAAAAAAACCAAACAAACCAAAAACCAACTGAAAGAGAAGTGGGGGTTATACTGCCCTTGACACCTAAGAGCCTTTGAGTTTGAGAGGAGACTTTAACTCAGTCTTTTTGACCTCAAGGATTGTAGACAAAAGAACTCTGGAGAACTGGGTAGAGTTTGTGACGCATGACCATAGCCAGTGCCTACCTTCTTTGTTACCCTTCTTGTGTTTCTTCAGCCATTCAATGTTTTTTCTAATGGCTTCCAAGTAGGCTTCTGTTTTCCCTGGAAAAGGCAAGAGAATCAGGTCAAACACACAGAACATTTCCTGTTACCTCTTCCTAGGCACATTTGCTCATGTGTAGTTTTCAATGAGAAGACTTTTGAATAAGATTTCAGACACAGACAACTGGTAAGGATCAATGATGGTTAGTTGTACTCCACACACATTTAGTTTGATGCCTGCTTGGGCTCTTAAAAGATGCGGGTGCTAGGAACTGAACTTAGGTTCTCTGCGAGAGCACTCTGTGCTTGTATCCACTGGGTAACCTCTTCAGCCTCTGCTTAGACATTTTGATACCACTTACCAGATAGTGGAATTACCTGTGATTCTTAGGTTGGGTGATTTCAGGTTAGGGATTCTTCTGAGGAGCAGTCTCAGGTCAAGGGATGAGTTAGAATGGCAGATATTTACCACCTCCAGCTTTTGAAGGTTCAAAATCTCTGGCTGTAGTATAAGTAACTTTTATAACCCTAAGCCCAGTTTTGAGAGGCAATAAGTCAACACTTGGATGAGAAGGTGGGACCAGGCCTTTGGTTTGGTCAACAACCTTTTGAGGCAGCCATATTATAATCCTTTATTTTATAGATGAAGAAACTGAGGCACATTGAGAGAAAGTAAAGCAATATCATATATACACGTATATATGTATAAATACATACATATACATGCATACACACATAGACACATAAAGACACACACCGACACATACAGACACACACACAAACACACACACACAGAGACAGACAGACACACACACACACACACACACACACAGAGCTAGTTTGTTCTAGAGCCAGGATTGAACTTGGGGGAATCTGATGACAGTTCATGCACAGTGTATCACTGCCTTAAGATCCATCAGGGTTCTAGTTTCCACAACGGCATTTAAGAGGATTGTGAAGAGCTTTCTTTCTGGCCTGAAGCCCACACAGACTTTACTTCTATGACCTCATGCTATCAGGTTCCCAATGAAGTGCTGAGAAACGTCTATGAAAGGGATAAATGGACCATAAAAGAGATTTGTCACAATTTTCAGCCCCTATTCACCATCTTCGCCTATGCAGAGGGGACTTTGGTTTCAATGGCTCGTTTTCATGAATGTAAGATGATGGGGCTGGCAAGATGGCTCAGTGGGTTATAGGCACTTGCTTTAAAAACCCAATTACCAGCGTTTGATCTCAAGAGCCCATGGGAAGTGGGTAAGGGGAACTGATGTTTGAAGTTTTCTCTGCCCTCCACACACATGCCCTCACTACACCCTCTCTCATAAATACAATAACGATACATTAAAAAATTAAGTAAAAGAGTCAGATAACGTACAAAACAATGTCCCCTGGTTAGTGTTAATCATTTGGTACAGTCTTCATGGATACTGCCACTGTCTGTCACTTGTTGTCGAGATAACAACAGGATTTGGAAAATATAAGACAATCATGTTCCCTGATTGCTCTCTGGAACTTTCTACAAAGATTAGTTGGTCTCTGATGTGTGACTATCCTCCTGCCTCTGCCTTTTGTGTATTTAGATTATGGTGTGAGACACCATGCCTCCTTCTGGACTTAGTAATACAGTGATTTCTATATCAAAATAATTTTACCCAGATGAGGCATTTTGAACAAGGAAAGAAATGTTAGTACAGTATAGACTATTTCAAACTTAATTTTTCTTATTAAGTGTTTAAATCAAGTTACTGATCCTCATATGATTTATTTTAATAGATAACAATTTATCATTAGCATATTAGACATTAGAACTTCTGAATTTTTTTGAGTGTATCTTAATACACTCTTCTTTAAATATTTTAATAATAATTTAAAGCATTCTTTGGATACCATATTACAATGGGGAAAGCTTATGTGAGAAAAAGAAAATCAATGCTTGCCACTTAAATACTACATTAAAAATGCTGGATTAGAAAGGTTAAAAATATTTTGAGGGCCTGAGAGTGTAGTTCGGTTCACAGAATGTTTGCCTAGTATGTACAAAGCCCTAGGTTCTATCCACAGCATCACACAAGCCAAGTTTGGTAGTCCATACCTATAATCTTAGCATTTGGGAGGTGGAGGCAGGAGGATCTGGAGTTCAAGGTCATCCTCAGTTTCCTAATGAGTTCAAAGCCAGTCTGGCACATATAAGACCCTGGGAAGATGAGTTTGGTGATTCACAACTTTAGTTCCAGCATGAGGAAGTGGAGGAGAGGGCGGGTGTGGGGATGGGGGTCACGATCTCTGTGAATTTGAGGCCAGACTGGTCTACGTGTTGAGTCCCAGGACAGCCAGAACTACTTAGTGATACCCCACTTAAAAAAAAACACAGCATACATTCTTTACCATTGGGCTCTCCTTTTACAGATTAGTTTTTATTTTATGTGTGTTGAGTGGTTTTCTACATGGATGCGAGTGCTCTGTGGGCCTGGTGCCTGAGGAAGCCGGAGGAGGGTGTGGGGTTCAATGGAAATGGAGTTACATGATGGCTATGAACCGCCTTGCTGGGCATGGCTTCTGGGTATTCTGAAAGAACAGGGAGTACTCTTAACCGCTGAGCCCCCATGCCTGCCTTTATTCAAATATAACAGGACAGCCCTCACCTGATAGGGAACAAAATGACACATCAATATTTCCGCTTCCTCTGGCGTGTTCACACAGTCCTTGCTGTCCACTGACAAATGCTGATAATTAACATATACAGAGGTGAGGAATGAAGCATCAGAATTATTAATAAACAATCCTGAGTTGGTTCTAATGAGTGTTGAAGTCTGGCAGCCGGTGCCACCCGTGCTGAGCCCGCCACACGTTTCCTGGGACATGGGTTAGACCAGGAATAGAATCAGGTGTCTTCTGCTCTTGGAGAGGAGCAGCTGGCTTTTATTTACATTTTCTCTTCCTTGAGCTGTAAAGTAAATCTTTTATTTATGCAGTATTCACTGAAAGCCCATGAGAGCCCACTTTGGAACGCTGGGCTATTTTTTTTCAAGTTATTTCAGCAGTCTTTGGAAAAAAATAGCTCACAGCTGAGGTAATACGACATGAGCCTTAAAACACATGCTGAAATAGATGGAAGGGAGCCAGAGTCAAGACTCAGCCAGCTTCTCTGGCTGTTCTGGTCTTCAGTGCTGTAAGAGAAATACCCCTATTTGCTCATGGCTTTGTTGACCCTAATATGTAACCCTGACTTCCTCCTGTCCTGAAGAAGAGTGAAAATCCATAAGACTTCTCTACTGAGTACAGCAGACCCTAAAGACATTAGAGCTTCAAGAACATTTACAACAACAACACAAACAACAACACAAAGAACCCTTCTCCCAACACACAAAATGGACCAGCAAATAAGAGCACTTGCTGTCAAGTCTAAGGACTTGAGTTCAATCCCCCCAGATCCATGTGGTGGAAGGAAAGAACTGACTCCTGAAAGTTATTCTTTGACCTCTATGGGCCTGCTGTGCTGTGTGCTCCTGCCATCAAATAAATAAGTAAATGATAAAATCCCCAAGTGTTTATAAGACTTTGTGTGTGTGTGTGTGTGTGTGTGTGTGTGTGTGTGTGTGTGTGTGTGTGTAATGCTTAAAACCATGTCAATATTACATGACTACGGTTTGAGTTACACATATAGCCACTGGTGTGAACACCAAGAAGGGGCACAAAGCCACTCGTTGAGAATGAAACTCAGTTGGTAGAGTTCATGCCATGTGTGAAACCTGTGTTTGATCCCTAGCACCACACACATTGAAATGGTAATGTACGACTGTAATCCCAGCACAATGTTCAAGGTCATCCTCAGATACAAAGGGAGTTTGAGGCCAGCTAGAGATACATGAGACGTGGAATTGTTCCTGTCTGAAAGAACTACAGGGATGGAAATGGAGAGGCGCTTGAGGAAAAGAAGGTCCAGAGATAGGCCCCAAGTGGGATCCAGGTCAAGGGGAGGTCCCAAGGCCCGATACTATTACTGAGGCTATGGAGCACTCACAAAAAGGGACTTATCATGACTGTACTCTGGAAGACACAACAAGCAGCTGAAAAAGTCAGATGTGGATGTTTGCACCCAGCCAATGGACAGAAGCTGCTGATTCTGTTATTGAACTAGGGAAGGCTGAAAGAAGCTGAGGAGGAGGGCCACCCTGTAGGAGGACCAGCAGTCTCAATTAATCTGGACACCCCCCGCCCCGAGATCTCTCAAACACTGAACCACCAAACAGGCAGCATACACCAGCTGATATGAGGCCCCCAACACATATAGAGCAGAGGACTGGTTGTTCAATCAGAGATAATGCACCTAACCCTCAAGAGACTGGAGGCCCCAGGGAGTTTAGAGGTCAGGTGGGGTGGGGGTTGGGGGATGGGGACATCCTGGTGGAGAACAGGGGTTTGGGGAAGAGTTATAGGATAGGGAACAGTCAGAGGGTGGATGGGGGCAGGGGGAAATAAAATCTGAAGTGTAAAAAAAAGATAAAGAAAAGACGAAAAAGAAGAAGGAGAAAGAACAGGAAAAGGAGAAAGAATATTATTTCTCCACAGCATTTCACATGCCCACAAGATGCAGTTATAAACATTGATAGGCCCTGGATTAGGAGTCAGGGTCCTGGGTTCAAGGCCCAGCTTTCCTACTTTCTGGTCATGAGCTCATATGTTAATCAATTCATTTCTTGTAAGTTGCTTTCTGGTTTGTTAAGGGGTGAATTCTGGAAAGGCAGTTTGTGGTTTTACAAAGGAGGAGACACTTTTGATGTCTTTCAGCAATGTGGGTTGATATAAAAGCTCCCAAATTTGTTTGTGCTCCCATCTCTCTTGCTGGTTCAGAGAAGCCCAGACTGTGTCTGGGTGTATCTAACAGAAGGACCAGAGGCCTGTAACGGTCTGTTCTTAGGTTGCTTAAAAAGAACAGCCTTAGCAGCTATCAGTTTAAGAACTCACTAGGCTCACTTTTCTGGCTTCTATAAAAAAGGGAAGGGAATGAGAAGATGTTCAGGGAAAGTCACCTCAGAGTCACCTTTGCCATTATAATGTCATTATCTAGTTATCTACTTGACAAGTGATGGCACCAGAATGAGCCTATGGTGTTACAATGCTCATCTCACCTTTTGGATGAGTTTTGAAAACATTTTCAGAGGGCTGGAATGGTTGCTCAGTGGTTAAGAGCACTGGTTGCTTTTCCACAGGACTCCGGTTCCATTGCCAGCACCCAAATAAATGGTGGTTGACAACAATCTCCAGTCCCAGGAATCAGATGCCCTCTTCTGGCCACCATGGGCACTGCACACACACACACACACACACACACACACACACACACACACACACACACACAGGCAGAACACCCATAAAAATCAATTAATTAAAAGAGCATTTTCAGTGACTCACACATCAAAAGTGAGTAAGTAAGTGTCCAACTGGCAGCAAGGCAGCACTTACATAATGGAATGTTTCAAAGAACATTCCTCTGGTCTCTAGAGAAAATTAAGCAAGTTTCTGGATATGGTTACAATTAGAATAAAATTTTCACTATTTGTAAATTCCTAAATTTAGAAATAACTATTGAATCATTCAAATATCTTTACCAATTAGAAATTATCATGTAAAAAAAGTCCACTAATCTGTGTCAGGTGTGGTGGCTCAAATCTGTATTTATTCTCAGAAGCATTTGGGAGGTTGAGGCAGGAGGATCAGGAGTTTAAGGCCAGCTTCAGCTACATAGTGAATTTAAGTTTAGCTTGGACGATCCGAAACCCTGTCTTAAAAAGCCAAAATAAGTAAATGCAAATAAGTAAAATATATGAGTTCCTGTAGAAAGGAAGAGTTTAAATAGTCTAACTTATAATGAAAGTAAATTATCTTTCATTCATTGATAAATTAAAATGCATTATTTTTGTATTAAAA
This sequence comes from Tokudaia tokunoshimensis, assembly GCA_036184795.1. Lineage (NCBI taxonomy): Eukaryota > Metazoa > Chordata > Mammalia > Rodentia > Muridae > Tokudaia > Tokudaia tokunoshimensis. Next base: position 76,841,829 of record BTHU01000008.1, read on the forward strand.
AATTAAATTTGATTTAAAGGTTTAATTTTTGTTTATGTGTGTCTGTGTGAAGGCATGCCACATATGTGCTGATACCTGAGGTTGTTGGAGGAGGGTATCAGACTCCCTGGGGCTATAGTTACAGGTTGAGCTGAGCCACTGTGTGGGTGCTGGGAATCAGACTCGGGTCCTTTGCAGGAGCAGCAAGTGCTCCTAACCACTGAGCCAGCTCTCCAGCCCTTATTCTAGATTTTTGTGAAACAAAATGCATGCAGACTATATTTTGTAAAGTGAAGTGACATAAACCTTATGATATTATTGTTGTTTCTACTATTTTTCGCATATATATCACATGTAGGCCCAGCATCTGCTTGCCTAGTTAAAAAATATTAACAGTGGTTATATGGGACCATCACCTCATCCTCCAAGACCAAAAGAGACTCTCAGAGAACATTCTTGCCAGTGTGTCCTCCTTACCATCATTTTCTTAAATTCTTTAAGAACTTAGCTGGGCTATGGGTTATTCTATGCTCTGTCCATCAGTGCCTCTATCTCTCTCCTGAAGAAAGCCTGAGCTCCACTTCCCTGCTTGCCAATAAATAGGATGTATGTGTGTGTGTGTGCATGGCGTTTGCTTGCCTATGTAGAGGGTGAGAAACCTCTCTGCCGGGCATGGTGGCTCAGGTCTTTTGTCCTAATTCTCAGAAGGCTGAGTCAAGAGGTCTACCACAATTCACATCCAGGCTGGGATACACAGTGAGCTCCAAGCCAGCCAGGGTTAAAGACCCTACCTTTAAATAAAGAAAAAGGAAAAGAAAAAGAAAAAGAAACCCAGTCAGTCCAGCCTTCAGTCATATCTATGCACTTAATTTCTGCATAGAGTCAATGAGTGTTCCTCACTGGATTTTATAACAGAAGCAAAACCACCTTTGAAAAACGGTGCAAATGAATAACTGTTAAGAACAAGCGAATGCTTGTCCTTTTGAGGATTAATTAAAGACAATTTTTTTTTTGGGTGGGGGAAGAGAGTTGGAAATGTTGGTACACAACTTACGTTCAGTTTGGTGTTTCCTAACTATGTTAGACTCATTTGTTCTTTCCATAGAGTAATGTAATCAAGGGTTGTGTGGAGTAGGTTGCTAATTTAAGCCCAGAATCTCTACCGCCTTCAGGAGTTTCAGGAGAGCTAATACAAGGAGTAACACTAGAAGGACAGAGCATTACTGTGAGATGGAAACCCTGCGGAGGGTGAACTATCCCGCCAGCATCAGCCTCCAAATGCTCTGCTATAGCTCAGATCTGGAATGCCCCCTAGGCCCAAGTGTTAACAGTTGGTTTCCAGGATGGCACTATAGGGGGTTGTGGAAACTTTAAGGGGTGGGGCTTCCAGGCCATGGGGCGGGGCTTACTCTTGAGCAGGGACTCCAGTCTCTCTCAACTTTGTTCTCTTTCCCCTACTGGCTATTGAAGGGAGTGATTTTGCTCTGGCAGTGTCCCTCCTACAATGTGCCTCTTACCACAGGCCCAAAGCAACGAGAGCAACAGATGAGCCAAACTGTGAATCAAAATCAACCTTTCTCTTTACAAGTCTCAGGTGTTGCGTTATAGTGAGAGGAAGGTGACTAAAATCACATTTTACGTAAGCAGCACCATCTCCCCCTTGATGTTCCATTTTCACAGTGCTTTCTTTAAAATATAGAAAAGCTGAGATATGTTATACCCATGCCTGGGGCTGCTTGTCCAGCAACATAAGGTGTCATCCTCAACACACAGCATGCTGCCTAGGCTAAAGGACTTACTGTGTGACTGCTGTGCTCCTGGGAAATACCACCTTTGCACATGAAGGAAAAAGGGAAGGAAAGAAGGGAGGGAGGAAACAGAATTCCTTGAAGAAACTGAGTCCAAGTCTTGTGAAAGAAAATTTGGAGTGGATCTAGAATATCTTGTTGTCAGTAGAAGGTGAAGATGGGGTGCTAAAACACAACGGTGGAATAAATAAGGAATAAATTCCTACCACCACCATGTGCCCATCTCTCCATAAAACTATCACTCATTCACAAGAATGGAAAAACTTTATAGACAATGTTAATGGCCAGGCATGGTGGCACATATTTTTAATCTCAGCATTGGGGAGACCGAGACAGGTGGATCTTTGGGAATTTGAGGCCAGCCTGGTCTACACAGTGAGCTCCAGGCTAGCCAAGGCTACATAGTAAGACTCTGTCTGGAAAAATTTGAAAAAAAAATGTTGACCAATATGGGGCCAATGAGATGGCTCAGTAGGTGAAGGAGCCTTCTGCCAAGACTGACAACCTGAGTATGATGAGCCTTGGATCTCATGTGGTGGGTGGAGAGAACAAGTTATTCCCGACTGACTGTGTGTGCTGTGATGTTTGTACCTGTGTATGTGTGTTAGTGTGTGCGCGCGCACACACACACACACACACACAAACACACGCATGCACAAAATAAATAAATAAACAAGTAAATAAATATAAATGAACGTTAATGAGCTAAGGCATGGGCACGAGGGGCCCAGTAATCATATCTTACTATAGTACAGCAAAGAGAAATCAAAACCCATCTACTTATTGCCATGGGCGGCCATTACATACAGACCCAGTGTAATGGGTCCTGTGCCATGTTCTCAGACGACAACTTAGCTGAGTACCAGTTCCCCTCCCTCAGGGGAGAGCCCTGACCCACTCCCACTCCCTTCTCTCCTCCTGAGGAATAAAATATCCAGATGAACCTCTGACTGAGACATTGGTAAGACCTAGTGGGAGTTAATTCTCCCAAAGAGGTTAACATTTCCTGAAGACAGAAACATAAATCAGGGTCAAACATCTCTGCCCAGCTTCTGATAAAGACTCTGTTTCACACAAGGTATCTTGAGACAAAGGGACGTAGGCTCTCTATGATGTAACTATGGAACTTGTAATAAAGAGCATCCACTTCCTGCCCTCAACCAAAGGACTTAATAATTTAGAACTTATGCCTCACTAAGTCTTTTTCCCAGAGGGAGGGTGGTTTCTGGGAAAGCCTGTAAAATCCTAGGAAGGTGTGAATTTTGTAGGCCTTGGATACATTTACTTTTATAGCAAACGGATGCTCTGGATTGGTGATTTTTATCACGCTCTTAAAGGCATTTCCATGCTGCAGCACCGCTTGAGTGAGGAATTTGCTTTGTTAATCCCACTCACTAGAGCGACCTGGCCGAGGGAGCCATACTGCGATTATCTGGAGGACTATTAAACAACTTAAAGAAATAGTGCTCATGCCTGTAAATCTAACACATGGAAGCCAGAGGCAGGAGGGTTGCCATGAGTTTGAGGCCAGCCTGGGTTACACAGAGAGTTCTAGAGCAACCTGAACTATTCCGTCTCAAAATATCAAGCTCAACTGACTAAACAAAGTCTAAAGCAGTAAATATTGGTAAAGATCAAAATGTAGGATTGTAAAATCTCCTGTAAACAAACAAACAAAATTTCTCAATACGTTAGGATAATAAACAGAACATTAAAGATATAAAACCATAAATGACCATGAATATTCTTTCAACCATGAATATCTTTCCCCAAACCCCAAAGCCACCGACCATTAAAGAATGAAACCAACTTACCATCCCGGAAGACTCAAGACTATTAAAACACACTGTTATTCTAACAAAGGTGCTGTGTGCTAATCTTAACCTCACAGACTGTACCGTGTGGGCTTAACTACGTGACTGCCCCACTCTGCTAATCTTAGCGGCACAGATCGTGTTGTGGGAGACTTGCTGTTGGATCTCCCCACTCCGCTAATCTTAACAGCACAGATCGTGCTGTGGGGGGCTTGATTTTGGACGTCTTACTCGAGCGTTAAAACCCCCTGCTTCCCTAGCTTTATCGCCCACCCAGAGCTGTTAGATCCAGACCTTTGGCTTCATCTGTCTTTCCTCCCAGGTTGGAGTTATCATCTTTTGTAGAATCCTTTAAGTTTCCGTATTCCTTTTCCATCTTGGCGGCTTCTTCCTTGGTACTGTCTGTTTCTTCGTGACTCTTCTCTGGCGGCGCTGTGATCAGATAGCGCACTGTGGTTAAAACACCATTCCATACCTTCTTTAGTTCTTAATGAGAACAAACTTTGTTGAAAAGATAGTTTGAGGTCATGTTACATTTTTTGGACTGAAAGGGGTTTCAGTGGTTATCCAGCCCTTAGCCCTCATTTCACAGAAGAGGAAACTGAGGCCCCAGGAAGAAAAAAATGCTCAGGGTCCCCCACGGTGTTAATAAAAGCTGGGCCCAGACCCCAGCACTCCAAATTCTACATGGGCACTCTTCCTTCAGCCACACTGCCATCAGAGAACGACTGCTTGTCTTGTTTTATTATTGTTATATTAGAGATTGGCTTTCATTGTTATCCGCAAACTCCTGGCTCAAGCAATCCTCCTGTCTCAGCCTCCATGCCAGAAGAACTGGCATGTGTGATTAAAACTTTTTGACTTCTGTCCCCCCTTCCCTTCCTCCCTTTCTAAGGAGGACCTAGGCTGGAGATCAAACCCAGCACGCCATGCAGCTAGGCAAGTGCTCTACCACTGAGGTACATCCCGTCCTTATTTATCTTAATGTAGTTGGCGCTGTCAGTTAACCGAGGTGTGCTATGTAGGTCTTGGCTACAAATGGGAACAGTTTTGTTATTTTTTGAGACAATTTCTCACGTAGCCTAGTCTGGCCTCATGCCGCCATCTCTGACCTCTAGAGTTTCTAGTACTGGAGAGGTAAAGATAGGAGGATTGCTGGACTTGATGGTCAGTTAATGTAGCCAAATCTGTGAGCTCCAGGTTCAGGGAAAGATTGTGTTTCAAAAAAAAATGGTGGAGAGCAATAAGGATGCCACTTGATGTTGACTTCTGGTTTACACACACACACACACACACACACACACACATACACACTCATACACATAAAATAAATATAAAAAAAACCCTGAAGGCTAACCATGTAGATAAATGGTAGAGTACCTGACTAGCATGAGGGGCTGCCTTTGAGCCCTAGCATAGAAACTAAATTTAAAAAAAAAAACCTGCACGAAAACATCATTTAGGGGCATTACCAACATGTATGTAATTTCTGTGCTTGGGGCAAAATAGCTAAAGCACAAGAACCCACAGCTTGCAATCTTTTCTCTTTTTTGTTCTCCTCTCCCCTTGAGAGGAGGATTCTTCACACAGCTCAGCGTTGTGGTGTTTACTGGGAAGAGTTGGGATGTGAGTAGAAGAAGAAACACAGAAAAGCGGCATATTGTGGAGGGCACAGAGCATCTTGAGGGAATTTGGGGACCTTGGGGAATGTCAGGTGGCCTGGGATGGTGGCCTCAAGAAGTGGTAAGAAAAAGACATGGGGGGAAACTTTCATGGAGGATTGTCTGTTTTGTAACCAGTCACCTCCAAAGAGTCTTTGTTAAATACCCACATTTTAGCACAGTGTTAGAGGCATGGCTTTATGGTAGAATGTTAGCCTTCCACACTGGGGCTCTGTGTTCAATTCCCAGCCCAGAAAAACCAACAGAGAAGCCCCTGAGAAAGAACTGTTTTATATTTTTGGCGGTAAGATTTCTCCGCCACGACAGGCTATAAAATAGCCAAGATTCCATGTGGTTATTCCTATGGTTTAAAAATGTTTTGAAATCTGCAATGCTTTATTAATGTCTATTGAAACCCGTTATTTACCTCTGAAAATGTTAACAGCTAGAAAAAAAAAAACCAAAACAAAACACAGTTAAGTAAATCCTACCTGGGAAAAGCTTGCTTTTGCTGTCAGTAGTATTTTTTTCTAGCTTGTTCTTGGTCTGCAGAGCAATTGTTTCATCCAAGTTTTCTAGAGAGAAGAGAAGAAATATGCTTTAATTTCCTGAGAAATGATATTAAATGTTTACTCCCATATGTGGTGATTACAGGGGTGCACTGCAACTCATGTCCTAGATTTTATTTATTCATCCATTTTTTACTTTTAATTTCCTTTAAAGCAGGGCCTCATTCTACCCTAGGCTGACCTGAAACTTTGGCTGCAGCCAAGGCTGGCTTCCAACTCCTTTGTAATCCTCCTACCTTAGCTTCCCTAGTGCTGGAATTGTAGGCTGAGCCACCGTGCCTGCCTGGCCAGATGACTTAGCTTAGGAAGCACTTAACTTTAATGACTTTTCATGTAAGTAGCAACTTGTGGTTAGTGGTTACCATGTCAAGCACTTAGCATCAGGTAGCTTTAGGAACAACCGCTTACATGTAACTCTTTCCAGTATCTTGACGTATTTTCACAGGAAAAATATCAAAGCACAGAATTCTTGGTCTCACTGTTGACATTGTCCTGAATAACCTCTGTTATATTGTTAGAGTAGCGGTCCTCAACCTGTGGGTCATGACCCTTTTGGGGGTCACATATCAGATATCCTGCATATCAGATATTTAGATAAAGATTCATAGCAGTAGAGGCTCTCAACTTGTGGGTCGTGACCATGTTGGGTGTCAAATGACCCTTTCACAGAGGTCACCTAAGACCATCAGAAAACACAGATGTTTACATTATGGTTCATAACAGCAGCAAAATTGCAGTTATGAGGTAGCAATGAAAATAATTTTATGGCTGGGGGTCACATTAGGATCTGTATTAAAGGGTGAAAGCATTAGGAAGGTTGAGAACCACTGTGTTAGAGGAATAGAGTTGGCTGGACGGACAGCACCAGCTGTAACATGAACACAGTTCCTTTTAAGGTAAAGAACATAGGTGTGTACTCATATATATTGGGCACTGGGCACTGTAAGGAAGCAGACTGAGTCAGCCAGAAGGAGCAAGTTAGCAAGCAGCATTTCTTCATGGCCTCTGCGTCAGTCAGTGGCTACCTCCAGGTTCCTGTCTTGAGTTCCTGCCTTGACTTCCCTTAATGATGGGGTGACCTGAGCATTGTTTCATCCTTCATTTTACAGATGTAAGAAGTGAAGCCTTGCATGGTGCAGGGCCTTCCTTCCCAGCACAGCCGAGAGAGGATCCTGATGCCTATCTAGTACTCTGTCTGCTCACCATGCACACGACTCAGAGGGGCAAAATTAAGACTTAATCCAGACTTTTAAACACAAGTTAAAAAAATTAATGAGTTAAATTGTAATAAAAGCACTCCCTGGGGATTATTATAAAGCACTAGTAAGATTTAATACAAAAATGTGGGAGATTTCCCTTCAAGTTGTATTTATTAAGGGGAAAGTAGAGACTGTCTAATTAATTTTATTTGTATGCATCACCAACCCAAGCAATTCTGTTACCCTGGAGATCTGGGCTGCTCTGGCATAAATCATCAAATTAGTGAAGTGATTATTGCCAGATCCTTAGTCTGCTTTGAACGATGGAAACGGCCATGGTAGAAATAAAGCAAAGTTCTCACCAAGGTAGGAAACACCTTCCTCTGGAGATATTGTGCCATATTTCACCATCATTTTCACGAAGTCAATCAACGTCTTCATGATGGTGATCAGGGTTTCTTTCTCTTTTGCTTCTTTTTCTGTGGAAAACGAGCAAAAATAATTCATTAACAGTTTTTAAATTCATATTATTTTATGTGCTTGGCCTGCAGAGGTCATAAGAGGGGGACAGATGCCCTGGAACTGGAGTTACAGAAGGTTATGAGCCACAGTGTGGATGCTGGAAATTGAACTTGGATCTTCTGGAAGAGCAGCCAGTGCTCCTAACTGTTCTTAATGCCTCTCTAGCCCCCATGAGAACAAAAACAATTTAAAGACAACTGGTAGAAAATAGTTTTCTCCTTCACTATCAATTAATGAAGTATAGCATTACAAGTATGGAAATATCTCCCTGTTTATTTATAACTAAATCCACATACATTTAACTGAAATAAGCAACACATATATGCCCCCCCCCAAAAAAAAACCCCAAACTAACACAGGATTGGAAATATAGGGCAGTATATAGCTATACAAAACTGCTTTTAGAAATGAGTACATATTAACTTTTCCACAGGTCTTTAATTAGACCTGAACTATTGTAGTAATAAAGTAGACAGTAAAGAGATAGTATCTGGTGCCAGGATTTTAGCTCAGTTGGTACAGTGCTAGCTTAGTGTATACAAGGTCCTGAGGTTTAAGCTCCAGCACTGAATAAACCGGATGTGATGCTGCAAGCCGTCAATCCCAGCATCTGGGAACCAGGGACAGGAGGATTAGAAGTTCAACGTCATCCTTGGATATAGAGTTTGAGGTCAGCCTAAGACAGTGTCATCACTGTCTTAAAAACCATCAATGAAACACACAAAGCAAGCTGCCTGAAAGATAAACAAATACAAATGCTCTATACAGCAGGATTTTTAATACGCCATAAAGCTCACAGGCTGGGAGGAAGATGAGTTATGGAGACCCTGAATGACACTTGACAGGTGACTTTAGCCATCACAGTATTAGATCAAGGGCATGCGTGTATATTTAGCATTGTGCTGATGCTCTTCACTGGTGAGCAGTGACTCACTAGAGTGACAGCGGTTCTGAGCTGGCCATTTTCCAACCAATGGGGCAAAATGTTGCAAAACATATCCCCCAGATTCAAGCAGAGAGGCCGGAGCCATCTGGCCAGTGTCTGGACACGAAGGACAAACAGAACTCTCTGGGAATGGAAGTCATTCCAAGATCACTTTATGGAGGAAACAGATTATAGTTCAGGAAATTTTTACACAATTGCTCACTTGAGTGCAGTAACAGGGACAGGGAAAGTCACTGGGGCCATTCAGAGCATCTGCCTGAACAGTAACAGAGGAGCTCGAGACTACCATCCTTTGCAGATTAACCAGAAACAAGAAGGAGCCAAATCCTGCAGACGGCTCAGTACACATGTGTCTGACAAGATTGGGGTTGAACTCATTTAAAAACGAACAATCTCCCCAAATGTATGTGTGCTCCTGACTTCCTTTCCTCCAGGGCTCATTTGAACTCACTGGAAAAAAAACAATCCAAGCTGCAAATGTTTAGTAATGTCCTGAATAATTCAGAGGACAAATAAGGTTCCCACTAAGAGAGGAAAATCAAGAAAGCTTTCCAAACAGATTTAATACAACTGGCAGGATTTTCACTTGATGTTTTGTTTTGTTTTTGACAATGTGCCTAGAAAACACAGTAGGTAAAACAAGCCAGACACTGAGACAGATAGTACATTCTCTCAGTTCTGAACCCGAGGCTTTATTAGTCATGATTCAACTAGCCAAGGATCAAAAAATACTAACGAAAAAGAAGAAAAACTTAGTGAGCACAGACAGGTCATTTTCTTGTTGTACTTCTCTAAGCAATACAGAACAACAACGATTTCTATAGCACTTCCACTGGGGTAGGAATTGTAAGTAATTCAGAGATGATTTAAAGTCCATGGAGGGTGTGTGATGATTATATGAAAATACTATATTCTACCCTTACCCTCCTCCCCCCACTCTGTGTGCGTGTGCAAGCATGTATGTAACAAGTAACCAAATCCAATTCAAGTTCTTGGATGTGCTAGGCAAGCACTCTACCTCTGAGCTTAGCCACAATACCTGTACCACTTTATATAAAGGATTTGTGTAGGTGTGGATTTTGGTAATTAAAGGAGGTCCTGACATCCCCTCTACATTTATGGAGAGACAACTGGATGTGGAACTTAAAATAGCCAAGGTCATAGAAGTAAGAGAGTAGAATGGCATTACCTAAGACTGGGTGGAGAGGGTAAAACTGGGAGATGTTAGTCAAAGGTATCAAGTTCCTGTTCTGTAGTGTGAATAAGTCTGGACACTGTGTAGCTTGGTAGCTATGGCTGACATCATTGGATTATATACTTGAAATTTGCTAAGAGGAAAGAGTCTTTACAAAAAAAAAAGAAAATGTATAAACAGACAATGTCAACTATGTCTATGAGTGATAGACTACAATCATTAGCAATGATGTTTATTTCACAGTGTAGATGAACACCAAAACACCATGCTATATGCTGTGCATATTGTATACAATTTGGTGGTGGTGGTGGTGGTGGTGGTGTGTGTGTGTGTGTGTGTGTGTGTGTGTGTGTGAGAGAGAGAGAGAGAGAGAGAGAGAGAGAGAGAGAGAGAGAGAGAGAGAGAGAGAGAATTTTGATATGTAGCTAAGGCTAGCTTCAAGCTCACTATATAGACCAGGCTGGACCCATGCTCATGTTAATCCTTTTACCTCAGCCTCCCAAGAGCTGGGATTACAGGGGTACATATTTATCAATTACACCCCCAATAAAGCTGAGAACAAAGCATCAAAAAAGCTGAAGGACCAGAGAGATGACATAGTTGCTAAGAGCACTCACTGCCGAGCCTGATGACCTGTGTCCCATCCCTGGGTTCTTGTAGCAGTCAGAACAAAGCTGATTCCTGGAAGTTATCCTTCAGTATTCACATGTGCACTGTGGCACACATGTCCGCACACAAAATGAATGAATAAATAAATAAAGTACAAAAGGCTGATAGCAAAAAAGCAGCCATACTAAAGTGTGAAGGCTGGACTGTGTCAGGGCAGGATGGTGATTCATCTCAGCATGTGGCAGAGTTGGGTACCTGTACACAGCAGATGTTCCACAACTGCTTATTGAACAAATAACGAACTGTCTGTTAATAAGATTAAGTTATCCAGAAACTCCACATTTCCTGATTACTCTTTCCATGACTAGTATACTGCTTCTGAAAAAAAATGATGTGAACTGTTTTTCCCAGCCAACGGTGTATGTCATGGAGGACTGCACTTGGGGACCATGAACGGGAAGAAAGCCACCCACCCACTTCTAAGAGTTATCGTCTCATTTCCCTTCCACACGGTCATAAAGTGGTGGTTACCTGAGTCGATGCTTGTCAGTAGTGCGTAGAAGTTGGGGAAATACTGGAGCTCCTCAAAGTTGTCTTCCCTGTGGGGGTTAGTTCTCCTTTCCAAGCCATTGGACAAGGTCAAGGTGTTAGAAACTGTCTCATCGTTTTCATGGCTAGTAAAGCCATCTTGGATTGCTGCCACCGGAGTCTTCAGTGAGGGGAAAATAACAATAGAAAATAAACATTGTTTAGAAGTAACATAGCTCCAGTTCAAGCCTCTCCTTTCTGGTGACCTTGTGTGAAGTGTCAGAGTTATTCCTTTTTCACAAGATCCTGCAGGTTCTTAGTGTAAGCCACCTTGAGAAAGAAAAGTATCTTCGTGTGGCTCAGGAGAGACTAGGCTAGGGATTTCTATGGATCTGCTTTGGCCAAGTCCCTCTTCAGGAGTCTTTCACTGAGGAGGAATTTTAATTCATACAGTATACAGGGGTGGGGTGGGTGGGATGGACCAGGTCATTAGAAAAAAAAAAGTTTTTCAGAGTGTCCATCAGTAACAGAGTACTTACCCCTTGGATCTGCTAGGGGTGTTTATGTCTGGATGATGCCTAAGGTTTTTTTTTTCCTTTCCTAGACCTGTTCTTTGTTCCTATGTTGGTGAAAGCTCATTTGCCATTCAGTAGATGAGACAAAAATCTAGGAGCTTTTCTTACCTTTTCTCCCTTTATTTCCCCCACATCTGATCCACCAGTACCCCTGTTGGCTCTATTGGTAAATCTTAGGGTCTTTTGTATATCTCTTTCTCTAGTAACCCATGTTAGTTCAAGCAGCCCTTCACCCCTCTTTCTAACTGATATACCACGAATCTCAAATCTCTTCTCAGTCCAGTATCTTATATCCTCGGGGCCAAGGTATCTTTCCAGAAATCTGATCTTACAGCTCTTTTGCTTAAAATCTCCTACAAGGAGGCCATAGACATAGCTGGGTTGGCAAACTGCTTGCTTTAAGGGTATAAGTACTTGAGTTTGATCCCTGAACTCACATTACAAATAAAAGTTGAGCCCAGTGACACAGACTTGTACTCCCAACGTTAGGAAGATAGAAATAGGCATTTTTTTTTGGCTTGATAACCAGTTAACATAGTGTGTGTGTGTGTGTGTGTGTGTGTGTGTGTGTGTGTGTGTGTGTGTGTGTGTGTATGTCTGCCCATGCGGGTGTCTAGTCATGGGATGGAGATCAGAGGACAACTTTAGCCACTTGGTGCCTCTTCTACCATATGGGCCATTTAGGTCACCAGACTTGGCAGTAACTGTTTTTATCTGCTGAGCCATCTTATGTCTCCAGCTTGCCTAACCTTTTGCATTCTTTGTGCAATCTAATTTAAGGTCATAGGGTCATATAGACAGCCATTGTAAGGACATAAGTGTGCCTCTTAGGGAGTCTGCACCCACGCCTTTGATGCAGCCTGTCTTTTTTCTTATGACTTTCTGCCTCAACAGTTCATACATTTGCTGACTTTGCCTCACCCTGGTTTGTCCTGGGATTCTTTTCTGGGCTGTGGTCAAGGATCTGGCTTTACTTGGGTGGAGTCCCTAGCTGAAAGGGTGCTCCTTGGAGCGTTGGTGGCTCTGCTAGGCTGTGTCTCTCAACTGTTGACAAGACTGGGCTAGTCCTAGCAGCCTAGCTATTGTGTAGGAGAGGATGAGCTGCTAGAAGGTGGCTGGCACCCCTTCCCCGCTCACACACACACCTGTTTGTCCCTCACTTTCCCTTCTTGACACATGGCCTCACCAGAAGCTGTCCCATCCTCAGCTTTCCACCCTCCAAAGCTGTGAGATAAATACATTTCTTTTCCTTTAAAAAAAACATTATTTTCACGTATATGGGTGTTTTGCTTGCATGTGTATGGGTGTTTTGTCTCTGTGCTGTGTGTACGCCTGATGAAGGCGGAGGTCAGAAGAGGATTTTGGATCCCCTGATGGAATTACAGAAGATTGTGAGCCACTACATGGGCTGGGAATCAAATCTGCTTCTTCTGGAGGAGAAGTCAGTGTTCTTAACTGTGGAGTCATCCTTCCTGCTCTTATTTCTTTTCTTTATGAATTATCCAGTCCCAGGTATTTAGTCTATTGTAGTAACAGAAAGTGGATGGAGGTAAAAATCCTTCAGTATGGTCCCTCGGCTTTTATAGTACGCGTCAGATTCTACATATATCTCTGCATGGTCTGGGCTGGGTCTCCTCCCGAGACTCATAACACCACACTGTCTTTCTGTACCAGCCATAAGTTCTTGTTTTAGTTGCCTGGATACTCCACACGTGTGGCCTCTCCTGTTTACAAGTTAATCCTATTTGACATTTAGTTTTCAGCTCGAATTGCTTCCTTAGGGAAGCCTTCTTTCAGCCTACGTGCAGAACAGGGGCCTTTTCTCAAAGCAAATCATTCAGTTGCCTTTAAAATGACCACTGTTGGAGACAGTTTATGTCTTTCACTGGAATGTAGCCTTTGTGGGAGCAGAGACTGTGTCTTTTAAAATGAGCAAGGTATTCTTAGCATAACTTTTGGTACTCTAAAAGAGTATTTTATTTGCATTGGTGCATGTAGATGGCATGAACAACAAGCCAAGCATATGGGCATTTTATAAATGAATGGATTAACAGTGAAGGCTCTTGAAAATTGCCACAACTGTTTCAGTTCAGACCTGTACATTTGTTCTTTTAAGAATATGGAAAGTGTGGTGGTTTGAATTGGAATAGCCCCATAGGCTCATAGATTTGAATCCTTGGTTACCAGGGAATGGCACTTATTAGGAGGTGTGTCTTGGTTGGAGGAGAGGTGGCCTTGTTGGAGGGGCTATGTCACTGAGGGTGGACTTTGAGGTCTCAAATGTTCAAGTCAGGCCCAGTGCCTCTGATTCTTCCTGCTGCCTGCCAATCCAGAGGTAAAACTCTCTGCTATTTCTCCAGCACCATGTTTGCCTACACGTTGTCAAGCCTCCCTCCATGATGATAATGGACTGAACCTCTGCCAGCCCCAATTAAATGTTTGCCTTTATATGAGTTTCTGTGGTCATGTTGTCTTTTCACAGCAACAACAGAAAGTGGTTTTTTTTTTTAAAGAGCAAGTAGGATCTTTAAAAGATATTTATATAGGTACCAGCTCCTAGGAATAGTTACCAAGAAGTAAAAGGGAGAGTCTCTAGGCTATCAAGTCAGAAATCTAGAGCTAATTTTATATTCTGGCCCTGGTGGTTCACATATGTAATTAATACAAGCACTTGGGAACCTGAGTGGTGGGGACAGAAGGATTTGATCTAGAGTTCAAAGACAACTTGGGGTATACAGAAAATTCAAGGCTAGCTTGGACTATATCTCACACACACACACACACACACACACACACACACACACACACACAAACATTACCATAATGCATGTGGTGTTTCATGCCTATAACTTAGCACTTAGAAGGCCAGAAGGCAGATTTTCCACAGAAACAACCACCTTCCAAGGAAACCCAAACCAAACAACAGAAGCATTATATCCTATAAACCCTTACTTTGTACTGGAAAGGATACTGGAGGTGATAAAGAGGGAGTTTCAGCTCTGGGTACTCTGGCAAGGCAAGGAATCTGACACCCTCCTATGGTTTATTTCTTCAGAATTATAAAGAGAATTGAAGAAGGGGAGAAAGATCACAGTAGCTTTGTTGATTCCAAGAGGAAAATGCAGAGAGGAGCCCAGAAACAGGGAGCAAATGATGAATGGTTTGGTGGTTTGAATAGGAATGGCCCCATAGGCTCATGGGTCTGAATGCTTTGTCACCAGGGAGTGGCACTATTAGGAAGTGTGTCTTGGCTGGAGTAGGTATGGCCTTGTTGGAGGAAAGTGTGGTCTTGTTGGAGGAAGTGTGTAACTGTGGGGGTGGACTTTGAGGTCTCCTATGCTCAAGCCACACCCACATGACACACAGTCTGCTTCTGGTGCCCGTGGATCAAGATGGAGAATTCTTGACTTCCATGGTCATATGTTCCACTATGATACTAATGGACTAAACCTCTGAACTGTAAGTCAGCCCCAGTGAAGTGTTTTCCTTTATAAGAGTTGCCATGGCCATGAGGTCTCTTCACAGCAAGAAAATCCTTACTAAGACAAATGGCTAGCTCAGATAAAGGTGATAGACAGGCTTCTGAACCAGTGAAAAGGGGGAAGGGTCAGGTGGAAGAACACAGCCTAGAACAGAGAAACAGTATAAGACGGGGCTGCTGTGCAGAAGACTGATCGATTTATCTACCTCTCTCTCTCTCTCTCTCTCTCTCTCTCTCTCTCTCTCTCTCTCTGTGCGTGTGTGTGTGTGTGTGTGTGTGTGTGTACCTGTGCGTGCATAAGCATGCATTGGGAATATATGATAATGTATCATTGTTAATGGATACTGAATACCAAAAAAGCTATGGAGTACTGGTTCCAGCATACTGGTAGTGTATAAGTAGTTATATCATATGATATATATTTTTGATATGCTAAAAATGCTAAATTCTCCAAGTATTCTCTGGCATCAGACAAGGCACTAATTGTACAGAGATATATGAGCATACGCACACACATGCACATGTCGTGCACACATTCCTAACACACATGTACATACCACTTTCTCCGGTATTTTCCCATTCTGATTCTCGGTCTTGCTTGTGGGTTTATCCAGGGCCTCCTCATAATTGTTGGCTTCTTTTGAAATCAATTTTTGTAAAGCCTCTGCTACTTCATCTTCCAGAGTATGTGCCTGGCTTTCAGTGATCTGTTATAAAGATTTAGACAAAGCATATATAACTGCTATTCCTATTTCTGGGCTTAAACAAACAAACAAAGAAACAAACGTCTGAACTCTAGTTGAATCACTTCTTGTCATTTTGGTTAAGATCAACTGTAAACTCCAGTTGAACATGTAAGCACTACACAAGCATCCAAAGTCCAAGCTGCTGACAGACCTACTCACCTAGGATTCCTATGAACTCCGTCAAGTACCGGCATGGCATGATTACCCTAAGGATGCAGTAGCAGCACACATGCCTTCATGTAACCAACAGCTTTCTAATCAGACTTAAAGCCTGTTCAACGAAAGTGAAAACATGCCTGGTGCTGAAAACCTAGCTACTTGGTGATAGTGAAGTCACGGACAGTCTACAACCACTACTTTACCAAGTCAGCACAATTTCTAACAGCAATCTAAACATTTGTCCTTATTCCCACAGATAAGTGCAGTCTTCAACCCTGATCAAGGAAACTTCTCTTTGCAACAGAAAGTCCTGTCTTATGGAGGCTGTGACCATGACTGGCCAGCACTCCAGGAAGAAGTGTCTTTAGGCTATTCATGCAAGCTGTCAGTGCTACTTTCTGAAACCTTATGGATGCTTCCTTAGAGAGTAAGGGGGTGGAGTGCTGTTCTACAGCTGTAGGTCACATGGTCAGTTACATGTCCCTTGCAACTGTAAAGTAAGAACCATGTTAAAATCTGCTGGCATTGTGTCAGGGCTGATCAGCCAAGCTGAAACTGGGGTTGATTCAGTTGCTCAGAGTTCCTCAAACATAGAGTGAAAGTCTCTGCTTGTGCTATTTCTGGGTTTGCCACACACATTCTCGGTCTCTGCTGGTTATATCCAGCAGGTTATATCACTTCCTTTTAAGCTCATTTCCAACACCTCTTCCTCTGAAGTGTTTCCTGACTTCCAGCTGGGCACAAGACATTCCCTGGCAAACTGCGCAGCTCATCTGACTCTCAAACAGTTTGCGTGATATGTGTGTGTATCTGGTTCTTCTGAAAAACCCCAGGGAATTCTTTGGAGCCTAGTACGAAGCACCGTAAGCATTCTATTACTTTAATTATGAGGCTTGACATAGGACACTGCAGACCGAACTCTTATGCACATAACTTACTAGGCCAAGATTCAGCAGTTTAGAAACAATCTTGTCAAATACTCCTCTGTCGTTCTCCTCATAAATCCTGGTGGCAATTTTATGGACAATGTCTTCCGCAGTTAAAGGAGTTCCATCCAGTTGATGAAGGCCATCTGGGTCATCTAGACAGGGCAAGTACAGCTTCACATCTTGGTGAGTACAGACCTAGTCCACACATCATTCTATAACCTCTCCCTTTTTAAATACTTAACCTTTTCATTACAGTTAATTAATCATCCATCTGTTTAGAGATAGCATCCTACTATGTCACCCTGGCTGGACTAGAACTTGGAGCAATCCTCCACCGTCTGCTTCTTGAGTGCTGAAATCATGGGCGTGCACTGCCATGCCTGGCTGCTAACAAACCAAATAAAATATTCAATTAAAAGAAAAGAAAAGAAAAGAAAAGAAAAAACCTTAATGTGATAAATCACAATCGACAAAAGTCAGGGAACTTATTTTATGAACTTGGAATCAAAACTTTAAGGCGAGAGATCTGCACAAGCGATATGCAAATCTTTGCAGAGAGGCTTATGAATATATGTCCTTAGCTTTTGCAGTGTAACTTCAGCGTAAAGGAAGGGACCGTTCTGAGCGAGGGAAAGGGGCTCACTGGGATGGATCGCTCCTACAATCCTAGCATTTGAGAGCCTGAGGCAAGAGGGTTGCCTTGAGTTTGAGGCTAGCCTGGGCTACAGAGGGAGCTCCTGTCTCAAAGAAAACAAAACAAACCCAGACTATAAACAACAAGGATGATAACAACACATAACATGAGAGAGAAAGAGGATGAGGGCAGTGAAGTTCTGTTCCGCCCTCACAAGAATCCAGGAAATCTGTACCACATCGTGCAGACTGAATTCAGTGTTTACCTCTCCCTGTCACATAGAGGCAGATGGGAAAGATCAGTAGTTTAGGCCAGTGATATCTCTTGTTATTTATACAACATTGGATCACTGTACAGAGCAATAAGGGTATCAGGCTGTGTGTTTAACTCAGTGGTAGAGTACTTTGCCTAACATTTGTAAAGCCCCAGTACTGAAAATGAAACAAAGCAAAACAAAACAATAAAACAAGCGAATATGAATAATAAGGCTATCCATTTAGTGCAATTTTCATGAAGGTGTTAGAAGGAGCAGATGAAACAAGACGTTAATGCACCTTTTTAGTTATACAGTTGTGTATGGATGAGTGCACTATTGTAAAATGCACAGCAGATTTAGATTTTTTTTTAAATTAAAGGGACTGTGATTATCTACTAGAGAAAACAGGAATTAATTCCTCGACAGATATGCTATGAATAATGCTTTTTATTTTTTAGTTTTGGAGAAAGGGTGTCATTGAGTAGGTTGGCTTTGAACTCACAGAGATCTGCCTGCTTCTGCCTCCAGAGACATCAAATGCATGCACCATTATGCCCAGCACTATGAATAATCTTTATCACTTTCACTCCTAGAAAGGACAACTTATTTCTATCTCAATTTTGTCCTTTTCTTCCAAGGCCCTCAGGGACTTGAATTTCTCCCATGGTGCTGCCTTTCTTCTAGACTGTGGGGATGGTGGCATCTGCCACCTCGGGAAGACTCCTTCTCCCTCTTTTGGAAACAAGCTTATTATGATAAGTGGTGATTGAACACAGAGGCTGAGCTCTTGTTCACTTGTGAGGCCTTTGAGACCCAGATGTCAGAATGACAAGAATCACAAAATTAGTTCCCCCCTTGACTGTTTGAAAGTTGACTTCTATGTCTTAGGAACACGGCCTCTCTATCGCTCAGGTCTGAATTTTCCATTTGTGGGCTGTAAGTCAGGCTCTGGGGAATCGTCTATGCAGAGGTGGAAGAATTTACTTCCCTCCTCACTTGTCCCTCAGGATCCGAGAAAGAAAGAATGTTGGCTGCCTGCTGAAGCTGGAAAATAACCCAGATGACTGCTTTTCAGCTCATTTACTTCCCAACGGGGAGAAGGCTGGTAACTCAGAAGAAATATCTTCCTCTTCTGCTGTAGCACTGCAGGCTCCTGAGCCCGGAGCTCAGGTCTCCCACAGTGCAACTTTGCTAGCTGCGGTTGAAAGTGAAGCACTTGGGCCACTGCCCTTAGCTTACATCAGTTTCTTCCAAGCTCTTTGAAAATGAACAGAATATCTCACGGTGATTTTCCTGCTGTTCACAAAGGAGTATTTTATGGTCTCTGTGCGAAGCTTCAGAAAGAAGTCAGCATGGATTCATATTTTAAGCCTTTAGGCAGCTACAGAGTTCTATGCAGACATCAAAGGACGGTGCCCTGTCGTTATCTTCCCATGCACATCTTCTATCTCCAGCATCTCATTTAATACCTGGAATTCATCTCTCTGGTAAAATTAAATTAAAGTCTTCATATGTGCCAGACACTGGAAGTACGGTGATGGCTGTATCTAGTATTTCATTTAATACTGGGGAATTCATTTCTTCAGTCAAATTGAATTCAAGTCTTACTATCTGCCAAGCTCTGGTAGACTGATAATTGGGCTGAATGTGTTCCCTGGATGCACTGAACTTATTATCTAGCACAACGCTTGCAAGATAGGAATCATGAGATAAGTTTTTTTCTTTTCCTAGTGAACACACAAAGAGACCTAGAGCATAAGCACTTTAGAAGAAACTGGCAAGAATCTTGAATTTGGAGCTTCCTTACAGATAGCCTTAGGTCTGAGGATATAGCCTGCCAAAGAGAATCTCTCCTTCTCTGCCTTCCTGCATGAAGTCTGCACTTCTTTAATGTTCTACTCAGATGCTCTGTGAGTTCAAACCCTCTGCCTGTAAGATTTGCAGACTACAAAAAGGAACCGGGACCTTCACCCACAAAAACCTTCTAAGATCCTCAGTTTCCCTAGGATCTCAAATAAAGTTAAAGTAAATCGTAAAGCCCAAAGCCACGAGGACTAGCTCTATAGTTTAAAACCTGTGAGCTGGCAGTAAAATGAATAATTTAGAAAGTAGCTGCCAAGTTAGTGGTCAAGTCACAAACAAATCCTTGTCTCTGCTAGCGCCTACGGCCAGTGTGACTAATCAAGTCAAACATTACATTCTTTTTATACTTTATTAAATTAAATGTTTTGTTTAACTAGAGTGATTAAACTTGTTTTTGACGCAGTTATGCCTAATGTCTGTTCTTCTGGTCCTCATACCTTAGATTAAAAAATAGAATTCATGATTTAAATTCCCCAAGTAGCAAAACATAAATCATGACCTCTATCCACCCAATACATATAATACACTTCTAAGCTCTCTTCAGACCATGATGTTCTGTGAAAGTCCCATTTAACTGGAATCCCCGCCCCAGAGATAATCAGCATAATTCTCTCGTTGCCATGAAACAAAATAAGGACAGAGAAGAAAGCCTGTACTCACTTCTAAGCACTGGTCTGCAGAATGGAAATTCTCTTTTTCAAGGTCTACTTACATCAAGTCACTCATTCCCTTACACACTTTCTCATTTCTTCACTCATTTATAGATTCATACAATGAATTAATGACTATTCAGGTACTGGCCCACAATATAGGTCTCTGTTCTTGTGAGGTTTTCAATGTACTTTTGGATAAAGACAATCATAGCTGGCTACAGCTACAAACACAAACGTTCAAACTACAAGAAGTGCAGTGAAGGCAGGGGGCAAGTTATCTATCAGGTCATGTGTGCTAGACCAACCTAGAAGTGCGGGACAGTAACTCTGGGACTATAGGAAGGACTTTGATTTTGGTCCCAAGAGAAATGAGAATCTACTAAAGAGATTTATGAGAAATAAAGAAGGCATATTCATTGCATGCTTATAATTCCAGCATCTGAATGTAGAGGCATGGGAAGCTTAAGATCCAGGCCAGCTTGAGCTACATGAAAGACCTTGACTCAAAACAAATGAACAAAACTAACAGGGCATGCTGGTTATGGCGGCACATGTTTGCAATCCTAGCAATCAGAAAATTGAGGCAGGAGGATCGTGAGTTTAAGACTAGCTTAGATTCTAGCTGAGACTATCTCTCACGGGCTCTGTGGTTGAGCTCAGTGGTGGAGTGATTTCCTAGCCCTCACAAGACCCTGAGTCTGATATTGAGCACCTCCTACCAAGAACGTCATGCACCTATTGCAGTACGTCAGATTTGTAAACTAAAAACTCCACTCCAGCTGTCACATCATGGAGCGGTTGAAAAAAGCTGGAGGGGCTGCTGCGAGATGTGTGAAAGATTTTTCTATAGTTCAAGTGACACATGATAGGGTATTGGGTAAAGCTGGTGGTGATTGAGAACAGTAGTTTTTTTTTTTTTTTTGTAAACAAACAAAGTTGGGAGATAACATGAGAAGCACAATGAGTAAGTTTTGGAAGGTTAGAATTGAAGAGGTAAGATAAAAGGAAAAATAGTTTAACCCTAGATTTCTGTCATGAAAAAAAAAAGGATAAATAGCAGCATAGTTCCTAAGGAAAGAGGAAAGATCTCTTTCATTTCCTCTCTCTCTCTCTTTCTCTCTTTCTTTCCTTCCTTCTTTCTTTCTTTCTTTCTTTCTTTCTTTCTTTCTTTCTTTCTTTCTTTCTTTCTTTCTTTCTTTCTTTCTTCATTCATTCACTTTACATCCTGATTGCTGACCTCCCCTTCTGGTCCCCATCTCTTAAAGGGAACTTCTGAGGAGGACGGAACTCATGAACTGACTCTGGGATATGCTCAGTTTTCAGCGCATCTGGAACTCCCAAAGCAAGGTGTTAGGTAGAAAGAAAGTAGGTCTATAGCTCAAAGAAGCCTATGTTAAAATGTAGATGTGGGCTGGCTAGATGATCAAAGGCAAGAGGAGGAAAATTTTAATAATTAAATAGTGGACACCTTATCATTGGGGGTATTTTAATTGATCTAATTATTTGAGGAAATCATTTTTATTTGTACTAGTTATTAAAATAAACAGAAATAGCAAAATGAATTCAACAATGTAAAATGTAGATATCAGGTTTTAACTTCTATTTTTTAAAGCATCAGTAAGGAAAACTACTAGTTATTAAAATAAACAGAAATAGCAAAACGAATTCAACAATGTAAAATGTAGATATCAGGTTTTAACTTCTTTTTTTTAAAGCATCAGTAAGGAAAACTACTAGTTATTAAAATAAACAGAAATAGCAAAACGAATTCAACAATGTACAATGTAGATATCAGGTTTTAACTTCTTTTTTTTAAAGCATCAGTAAGGAAAACTAATCACCATTGCTGCCTTTGTCACTTTGTCATGGCCTGGTAGCCTAGGTAGCTCAGACTGAACTCAACCTTGTGCCAGTTCTCTTGCCAATTCAGTAGCCTGAGTATTGATTGGGATTATAGGCCTGAGCCACCACACCTGTTTTAGTAAAGGAACCTTTAAAGGGGAAAAATTGAGACTCTAGGATTTTTGTACATTATCAGTAAATTTTGGTTTTACCTCAGCTTTGGACTTGATAAATCAAAGGTTATACGTGTATTAGATCATTTTGAAAGTATGTGACCTTTTCTTAATATGCAATGAGAAACTCAAAGTGAGAAGAAAAGGCAGCGAAGCGTCTGTTAAATCGTTCACCTTGAAACTTGTGGTCCAGCCCGCTCTTAGTGGAATCATACTCATCAATCAGTTTCCGAGTTTTAGTTGAATCAGCATCTTCCACGTTGAGTTTGTTATCAGACGGGGAGCTTCTTAGGGATTGTTTCTCTTTCTCAACTGTTTTCTTTTCTGTTATTGCCTTTAGCAGATTCAAGTTTTCGACAGAAGAATAATTGCTTTCACTCAGCTTGCTTTCTGGAAGGAAAGTCCCAAGCCCAACACATGCGTTTTAGTTTAGAATTCTGTGACCCACATATTTAACTGAACAGCAGTGCGATTTCGTTTTTTACCTGCAGGGTCTGTCTTTTTAATCTTGTCTGCCGCAGCCTCAGCGATCTGCGAGACAAACAGGAGACAGATCTGCTTTTAAATCCTTGCTTCGCTACTTACCAAGTATATGAGCCACATGATTTACTCTCTATGAGATTTGGTTCTGTTTGTAAAATGCAGGCAGAAAGCACTATCGTAAGGATTAAACGAGACAAAACAAAGGGTTGATATGCTCTCATCAATTAGTTCCAAGTGTGGTAGCATGTGCCTATGATCCCAGCACTCAAGAGGAAGGGGCAGGAAGATACAGAGTTGTGCAGCAATCAAGGCTACCCAGCAAGGCTCTGTCTCAAACAAAACAAAACAAGTCACACACACACTTGGTAAATTAGACAATCTTATAAGAGTGGCTACAGAATTGATCTCACTCACTGGGTTATCACCATGCCTCAGTCTATGTGTTATACAGAACTCAGTGCACTAATAGTGAGAACACAGAATTATTGGAATTAGACTTATCATCTTAATTTTGTCAATTTATTATTATTGTCTTGGAGTTTATAAATGTAAAATGGCTAAAATATCACAAGGAAATTACAATAAGTGACAACAGAGAATAAGATAACATAGGAGTTATACTTTTACACCCGACCTACCTGTTCATTCAAAGGTCTTTCTGCACTTAATTCTCTATTATGCAGGGATTTGTCTAGAATAAATACACATAAATATAAATTGAATTGTGCATTTAGGTGGGGTGAAATATGCTTCCGATTAAAACAAAAAACAATGAAAAGAGATTTTTTTTGAGAAATAATTCTCTATGGTTATAAAATAAAATTTATATTAGCAAAGACTATCAATTATATACATGGTGAGTTGTATACAAAGTTGGCATGTTTATTTATTTTTTGGTATGTTTATTATATTACTACATATCCTGAGTTAAATGCAATCACACTTTTATTTTCTGATCAGAAATTTAACATATAGTTCAATTCTTGGCTTATTAGCTATTTTCAAATATACTATTTGGATTATTATTGCTGGTACATTAAAAGAGACCATCATATCCTGCATATGTAACGAGGGAAAAAAATCCTAGCCACTTTAAGAACAGGTACCCGCCTCCCTTTTCAAAATAAGACCTTGTTATCGCTCTATTATTTTAAAAGTAAAGGAGAAAGAAAAATTCATCTTCGTTCTCTGAAGTCAAAACGATTCTGTCAATATGCACGGATATGAGATTTGCCTAGAAAAACTAGGCAGGGCCATTTAGAGCTCATGGGTCACATCAAGCTTTATCTTTGCTGGGCCAAATGAAAGAGAACTCTAAAACAGAGCAATGTCCACATACCTTGACTGCCTTCGGGTTTGGGGAAAGCTTGAACTGGGCCGCTGTTGAGCACCAACACCAGTATCCAAGAGCCGGTCCAAAGGAACCCCATTCTTTCTTGCTCCTCTGCGCTCTGCTGGCAAGAGCCTGGCGCTGGGCCCCTGAGCTGTAGCTTTTGTTATGAATGAGAAGGGGAGTAAGAAGCTGGAAGGGACAGGAGCCTGGGTGCGGGAAGGGATAGGATCTGGGTAGCCCCCGGCGACAGTGGCGCGGGGCTGGCAGGAGGATATGGGTTCTTTAAGCGCCTGGAGCAGGTGAGCAGGTGCGGCGGGCGCTGTCCGCCCCGCGGGTGCTGAAGTTCCTGCACCGCCTGCGGACGCGGGCCTGGGCGTAGCTTTACTCCACTAGCTCCAGGAGAGGAAATGAGGAGGAGGCGCATGCTCCATGCAAACCGGAGGCGTGAGGATGGCGTCAGCGACCCAGCTCTACTCCAATCCCGCGGGAACGGAACGGGGGAGGGGAGCAGGCTTGCTCGCGTATTTTTCTTGCCGCAGTCTTGGGTATGTTTCTGCGTCCGAGTCCGGCCGGATTGCAGGATTGCTAGACGATAGGCATGGTTGTCTTACCTCAAGGACTAAATGCCTTCTCTATCCTTGAACTTGTGAAGGAGAAATGGATAATCTTGTCTAATTTTGATTGTGATTCTTCTGCAGTCTCTACTCCAAAAATCACGTCCTGCTATACTCAAAAGGTATAATTCTATTATACCTTTATATTTTATTATAATCAAAAGATATAATTCTATTAAACCTTATAAAGACCTGCCTTTATTGATCAGTGTTGACATTCTTCTTGCGTCTCAGCTCTACAGGAATCTTTTGATTATGAAATCGCACGAATATTATTTCAAACACATTGTGCATAAAACTTCACTCTCACATATGGTGAATCAGAGAAGAAAAAAAAAACCAAAAAAACCAAACAAACCCGTTTGTCCCTCTTGGAGTGAGAGTCCTCACCAGAAATATTCCATTTTGTTCTCCTTCTTCCAGCCAAGTAGGAAAAATAGTACGCTTTCGTGACAGTTTTCCCCGGGTCCCATTTATACCTGAGAATCTTGACGTTCTGGGAATCTTTCAAGAAAAAGGAAAGCCATGAAAAACACTCCTCACCTCATAAGCAAGTCAGAGGGGTGCTTCCTATAATCTGAGACTATCCCCGGAAGACTGAGGTCACTGCATACAATTTACTATCCAAAGACTTTCAAGTGGTGAATGCCAGCAGCATACTGTGAGCAGGGCGCTGAGCAAGCTCTTTCGTCTGATTTTTAAGCAGAGCTTGGATCTTTTCCTTTCAACTGCAGCCTGCTGAGAACCCAGCTGAAGAACGGCCACAAAGAAGGATCCAGCACAATCAGGCCTTTGATTTCTGGCTCCTCCCTTTCACGGACCAAGTTACTTATTCAAATACACGAAAACAAACAAACAAACCAACCAAATCCGCTGACAAACTAATTTCCCTTTCCGGAGGTTTTGAATTGAGTAGTCATGCCAGTATTTCACATAAGAATCTAAAGGTATTTTGTTTCCATGTGAATCTATTTTTAAAATCGAAACGTTAAAAACTGTTACAGAGTACTTCAAATCTAGCAGTTACTTCAAACCAAATAGATCTTTCTCAATGGTGGATAGGCACAGATCATTATCCTGGTATGCTGCAGTTTTAAAAATTAGCTCATGGGCTAGAGAGATGGTTCAGTGGGTTTGCAGAGGACACAGCACCCACATAAGTGCAGCTCATAACTGTTTCTAATTGCAACTCCAAATCCTCTTCTGACCTCTGTGAGCAACACTTGTGCACAGACCCCCCACATAGACACACGTCCATGTAATTATTAAAATCGTGTTTAAAAATTAAAAAAAATTAGGTCACATTTTAAAATCACAGCGGTGCTAAGGTAAATTTCTTTAGATCTTTATTCCTTAAAACATAAGTGACAGCTCTATCAGCTGACATATAGATGCCGTTTGTTATTGCATTAGATAGACACTGAGCTATGGAACATGTAATGTTTCAGGTCAGCTGACTTATGGAGCAGGAAGGACTATGAATAGAATAGAATATGGAATAAGGGATAGATTATGAATTGATTTATGTTTTTTAGTCTTATTAATGGAATTGAAGGGAGATCAGCTCAGGAACTTTGGAAAGGTCATGGGTCACTTGCCCCTCCGGGAGAGGCTAATTAACATTCCTCAGACCACAGGGGGGGAAACCAACCTGAGGGTGGGGACACATTCCGCAGAACAGACTGTTGGCCACCTACCTCATTCCCTAGAGACCAATCAGTTTAAAGTTGCACTGTTTTGCCAATCACATTGTGCCTAATGGTGGCTGCCCTGAGGACTGTATAAAGGCCGGCTGGATGGACTGTGCATGGACGTTCTCTCCCCTATGTGCAGGGCAACCCCAGCATGCTGGATTAAATAAAATTCCTCTTGCTTTTGCATTGATTCCCGTCTCCATGATGTTCATTCAGGTCTCCAGTAAGTTAAGGCTCTCCAGCGTCTTACAGAATAATCTTAATTTAAGTAATTTTGAGGGACCCTAAGGGCTTTTTCCAGTTCCACACCCTCCTTACAGCTTCCCCTTCCCACTTGGGGTCAAGGCTAGGCCAAGTTCCATTCTCCGCCTACAGGAACATTCTTGAGTAAAAAATTCTCAGAATGTACTGACTAATAGTCACCTGGCCCTCTGGGAAGTCCCAGGTAGAGTTCAAATGCATGTCATGCTTGCTAGCCAATAGATTTAAAGGTCAATATACCTAGCCAATAACTTTGAACTATAACCTTGCTGATGTGTCCTGTGCCCCTAAAAAGTATAAAAACTGCTTGTAATAGCCATCTGGGGGTGCCTTCTCTTCACTAGCCTAGAGGGATTGTTTGAAAGTCAACCCCGATATTGCCTTTGCATTGATCTGCATCTCAGCATCTTACTTGGGACATCTTGAAGTAAGTACCACTGACTGAGGGTCAGGGTCTTACAATTTAACAGATATATATTGAGCATTTGAAATGTACCAGGTTCTAGCATAGTTGCTTGTGTAAAAAGACAAGATGACATTGATCATTGCTGGTCTTATGCCCAGTAAAGAGAAAAAAAAACCTATAGTGAAACCAGAATCAAAACAACTATATAGTATATAAGGTTCATGTACAACATGATGTTCTTAGTTAAGTATAGGTAAGTAAATAATCACTGAGGTTTGTTATGTCTCCTTTGTAAGTGCAGAGTTCAAATAGAGTTCAAACAATGGTGTCAATGACCAGGCAAGGTGTGGTTGTTGAATAAAAATGGCCGCCATAGACCTATAGGGAGTGGTACTATTAAGAGGTGGGGACTTATTGGAGTAGGTGTGTCACTGGGGGGTGGGCATTGAAGTTCAAAAACTCAAACCAGGCCGGGCGGTGGTGGCGCACGCCTTTAATCCCAGCACTTGGGAGGCAGAGGCAGGTGGATTTCTGAGTTCGAGGCCAGCCTGGTCTACAGAGTGAGTTCCAGGACAGCCAGGGCTACACAGAGAAACCCTGCCTCGAAAAACAAAAACAAAAACAACAACAAAAAAACCCAAAACAAACAAACAAACAAAAAAAACTCAAACCAGGCCTAGCGGATCGTCCTTTTTCTGTAGCCTTCTCACCCAGACTCTCAGTTACCTCTCCATGTTTGTTTGCATGGTGCCATGTTTTCCCACCATGATGATAATGAACTAAACCTCTGAAATCGTAAACCAGTCCCAATGAAATGTTTTTCTTTATGAGAGTTTCCGTAGTCATGGTGTCTCTCCACAGCAGTAGAAACCCTAACTAAGACACAAAGTTTGGAAAAATTAATACTAAAAAGAGTTAAAATATTTTATCCTTATATGCAAAGGCATGTAAATATTAAATATTTTAAAAGTATGTTGACTTTACAAGAGAGTAGTAGCAGTGACACAGATGAACACCAAAGACATGGTGAGAACAGTGGGACACACAGTGAGCCTGTCACTGTGGCCCATGTGGCTTCCAGCATACAAGTACATCAACTGGAATCTACCTGGAAAGATGCCTTTTGAGTGTGAAGATGGAGATATCTACCCAGTCTGGTGGCCTACACCTCTAATCCCAGCACTCAGGAGGTGGAGATAGTAGGATCAGGAGTTCAAGGCTAGTTTTATTACACTGTGAATTCAAGGCTAGCCTGGACTACATGAGACCTTGTCTCAAAAAAAGTAAACAAACAGCATAAACATAGGTAGAGATAATTAGAAGATATGCCTGCCTACTTATAAAAAAGCATGGTATTATTATTAATAAGTGATTATTGTATTTATCATTATTACATATTTTATTACAGAAGATGTCAAATATAAAAGTAAACAATATATAGAAGTGAGCACCATAAATCTGTTGTCCAACTTCAACAATTATAAACCCACAACTTCTTGGTATTTAAATTTCCAGCCAGTTATTACCCCTAACGAATTAATTACCCATAAAAGCCATAGACTTCATCTCATCCCTAAATACGTCAGTGCATTTATCCAAAAGATGAGAATTATTTTTCTAATGATACTGTAGCATTTTAAACAAACCTAATAAGAATAATACTGTTTTAGTATCACCAAATATCCAGCGTTTAAATTTCCTAAATTTTCTTATAAATATTTTCACAGTTGGTTTGCTTGGACCAGGATGCAAACAAGACTGTTTATTGACTTGATTACATGTGATAGAGGAAAATTTCTAAAATTAGGCAAAAACGAGGGTAAAAAAAATTTATGTGATCATCCATTCATCTGATAGCAATAACAATAGGTAACTAGGATATGTTTTTGTTTTGTCAAAATTTTTTTGTGTGAATATTTGTAAATCTGTGCCTCTTGCTTGTCCTGCCCATGAATTTATAAAGAGAAAAGATCTTGTTGCAGTTATTGCTGATTTCCCAGTCATTTACACAGTATGTGAAAATCCACTTGTCTAAATAAATTAATAAAGTGGTAGAGGGTTGCCTACTTATTACTGGCTTCCAAATGCTGAAACTAAGCTGTCTGTCCCAGCTCAGAGGGTCATGTCCCTGTCAGGACTGTTCCCTGCTTGGCATTTTCACTAAGAATGAGTATTCTTGTCAAAGAGGTATTCCCAAAAGGCCCAAGAATAGAGAGTCTGAGCTGATAAGGCTCAGCTTTGCAGAGTGATGAGAATGGATCAGTTGCCATGAGAGGAAATGACCCAAGTGTTCATACTTGAGATGGCTAATGGTCCAGAACAGAAGTAAATGTGGAATCTGGCAGTGTACCATCAGAGGAGAGATGCAATAACCAAGCATAATGCCGTAAAGAGCATAACTAATGAAGCCAAGGAAAGGGACACGGAAAAAGAATAGAAACAAATAAACTAGCTCAAATGGCTAAACGTCACAGGCCACCAACACATGGAAGGTTCCAGAGCTGAATTTGAGAGTGGGTGGCCGGAGATGGTGAATGCACAGAAAACTTTTCTAGTTCCCTTATTTTGTACTGTGGCTGAATGACATTAAGCTAATGGCCCAGCTCAGGACTGTGGGAGGAAGAAGTGAGACACTGGATGAGGAAGGAAGGTTTCCCAGAATGAGTCAGGGCAAGAGTGACAGGCAAACAAAACATCGGTGCTCTCTGTCTGATTTCTAATGGAATCTTTACGATCACACCATTTAAAACACATATACAATACAATGTTAAAGCAGATCTAGCAGAACTGAATGAAATAACTCAGGCTATTATTACTGATTTTTATTACAGAGTATGCCCTTTTCTCTGTATTTGTGCATGACCAATTGTGTGTAGAGATTTATCATAAAGTCTACTTTTCATCACACTTCTGGTGGGTATCTGGTTGGGATTTTACTTCCTTTAAAGTTTAGAAAAACTTGAATTTTTAACAGGAGCATGCAGTAACTTTATAACAAGAGAGTAAGGCAGTATATTCTATGTAAATACTTTTATATACCACCATGTTTCTTATCATTACATTTCGAAAAAAATGTAAACCTTTTCCCCCCTGAGATGTGGAGATACTTTGTGAT
Source organism: Tokudaia tokunoshimensis (assembly GCA_036184795.1). NCBI lineage: Eukaryota > Metazoa > Chordata > Mammalia > Rodentia > Muridae > Tokudaia > Tokudaia tokunoshimensis. Next base: position 76,871,876 of record BTHU01000008.1, read on the forward strand.
CAAATCAGTAGAAGGGAAATTAAAGCCTAGTGGGTCGATACTTTGGTCTCCCTGACATGTAGCTACTATGTGAATGTTGCTAGAAACTATTTCCAAAGTATGTTGTTTTCACTAAATATTTCTTTTTTATTGTGACATTCTTGATGGAAGGAGTGAATCTGGACTCATTTACTTATCTTAGGGCCTAGCATACAATCGAGATGTTGATTCATGCTTGTTGAATGGAACCTTACCATCTTATCAATCTACTTATAGCAGCAAAAAGGACATGACAACTTTTTGTTAAGCTATTTATCCACCTTAAGTAGCCAAACTGCTCAGCCCTGTCTTTTCACTTTCCAGGGAAGAAGCGGCTAAGTGGTTACTGGTATGCTTGGAGTAGTCTAAAGCTTCTCAAATGCACTGAGGCTGAAGCCCTCCTGTGGACTGTGGCTGCTTCTGGGACTGGACTTAGGGAATGGTTCCAGTTCAGCAATGCATATATGGGACTTGGAGTGAATAAGAAATAATGTCCTAGGTGTGATGGCTATTCTTTCTTGTCTACATCTAGAATTAACTAGAACCCAAGTAGCTAGGTATACCTGTGAGGGTTTTTTCAAATTTAAATAATTTGATTATCTTTTTAAAAAAATATTTATTTAATATGCGTTCATACACTATAGCTGTCTTCAGACACACCAGAAGAGGGCATCAGATTCCATTACAGATGGTTGTGATGGTTGCTGGGAATTGAACTCAGGACCTTTGGAAGAGCAGTCAGTGCTCTTAACCTCTGAGCCATCTCTCCAGCCCATAATTTGATTATCTATCTATCTATCTATCTATCTATCTATCTATCTATCTATCTATCTATCTATCTATCTATCTATCTATCCATCCATCCATCCATCCATCCATCCATCCATCCATCCATCCATCTATCTATCTATCCATCCATCCATCCATCCATCCATCCATCCATCCATCCATCCATCCATCCATCCATCTATCCATCTATCCATCTATCCATCTATCCATCTATCCATCTATCCATCTATCCATCTATCCATCTATCCATCTATCCATCTATCCATCTATCCATCTATCCATCTATCCATCTATCCATCTATCCATCTATCCATCTATCCATCTATCTATCTATCTATCTATCTATCTATCTATCTATCTATCTATCTATCTATCTATCTATCTATCTATCTATCTATTGAGACAGGGTTTCTCTGTGTAGCCCTGGCTGTTCTGGATCTCACTCTGTAGGCCAGGCTGACCTCAAACTTAGAGACCTGCTTGCCTCTGTCTCCTTTAATCTGTGCACCACCACCACCTAACTGGGAAGACTCACTTTTAATTCAGTTCTTTTGAGGTGGAAAGATACATGTTTAATCTGGGCTACACATTCTGCTGGCACCCTATAATAAAAGACATGAAAAAAGAAGCCTGATCTTTTTGTCTGCTTCCTTTCAATCTCAGTGGCAAGACCATTCTTTCACTTTCATTAGAACCTACTTATTTGGAATTCTGGCATATACTGAAGACCAGCTGAGATATCCAGCCTTGTGGACTGAACAACTACTGGATTTTTGAACTTTCCATTGGTAGACAGTCATTGTTGGTCCTCTATCTATCTATCTATCTATCTATCTATCTATCTATCTATCTATCTATCTATCTATCTATCTATCTAAATATTTGTATTCATTCTATAAGTTCTGTTCCGCTAGAGAACCCTGACTTAGCCTTGGAGAATCTGGTAAAACACAGTTATATGTTACTCAATGACAAGATGGGTCCTGAGAATTGTGTCACAGGGTGATCATCATTGAACCTCTTTCGACCAAGGAATTTTTTTTTTATTAAATATAATCTTCATTTACATTTCAAGTGGAAAAACCTTTCCCGGTTTCCCCTGTCCCCTAAACATCCCAATCCTTCCTCCCACTCCCTGCCTCCAAGTATATGCCCCTCCACCCAACCCACTCCCACCTCCCCACCCCCAATTTCCCCTTGTTAGGGCATCTATTTAGCCTTCACCTGACCAAGGGCCACTCCTCCCACTGATGCCTGACAAGGCATTCCTTTGCCACATTTTTGGCTGGAACCATGTGTACCCCTTCGACCAAGGAATTTTTAATGTAGTACATGACTACTGAGGGCAGTGCTCTCTTGTGGATCTGCACAAGATATTGGCCCAGCAAAGTGCATTTAGCTTGTAAGTTCAGGCTATTTTTGATTTCTTGGCTAAGGTATTGACCAGGCTAGCACTGAGAAAACTACTACAAACCGGTAGGACTGTTATTAGGGTCCTATGGTTTTCTGTTGTGAGAGAATGCATCAGAACTTGACCTCTTGACACTGGATAGTGCCAAGGGCCTGCCTCAGTTTGGAGAGAGATTCTGAAAGAAGGGATGTTTGGGAGCCAAGAAACAAACAACTCAAAGTCAAATCGTGGGTCCAAGCTGGTGGACTATGTTCTGCTCGAGACAGCTATCCAGAATGCTCTCTCTGTGTTCTGTTCTAACAGATTTTTCATAATATTCTAAAATCTCTCTGGATAGTTCATCTCTTGAAGATCTAAGGCCCAGTCTTTGATTTACATGTCAATTGTCAATTCAGTCATTCTCCCAGTTTCACTTTTGATTATCCCATGAATCAGCATCTCATGACCCCAGCCCCTTGATTCTTAGAAAGAGACACAGACAATAAGATAGCTGGGTGGGACCTCACCCTGAAATTACCATTCTTACCACATCTGGGCCTGGACCTAAACTCATTCTGTCCCAGGCTGACCTTGAACTCAGGAATCTGCCTGCCTTTGTAAGCATAAATAAAAAACCTTATCTAGGTGAGATCTTGCCTTGTGGTCACCAAACCCTAAATCCCTTTATCTCCTTCCTTAGTATTTTCCTGACAAACTCGCTCCTAGTACAGCTGCCTCTCTATTCTTTTAGATCTGTGACGCTCCTTATACAATTCACATTGCATTCTTATATTTTGCATAATTGAGAAATTATATATTTTTGAACTCATGTTTTCAGAGTTCATTCCCAAAGCCTTAAGGCCTGTCCTGAAGGTCACACTATTCTACTATTTTGTTGAGACATTAATGTTGGCAGAGAGGACATTCCTCAAAGGAGGAGCATGGAAATATGTACATTATTATACAAACAAGCCTTATACCCACAGCAGCCATCAGCACTCATGGAGGCCCAAGCCCTGCTTGCTCTGTTCTGGGGGCAGGAACCATATCATCCTGTCCCTTACATGGCAAAGCAGGGCTCAGCGGGAAAGCATTACACTCGCGACTGTGCAAAACTGAATGAGTAGCTGCTACACTGAGGTCATTTTTCACAAGCCTACTTCCTCGTCTGAGTTCAAGCAAAGGACAAGGTAGAGGTGGATACACACACAGTTCATTCATGTCCAGGAGGATTTGGTTAGTAACCCTAGAGTGTGGCAAGGCTAATAGAGTACACCAAATAAGGGCCTTAGAGAGCCATCAAAATGGCTCAGTAGGTAAAGGCACTTGCTACTGAGACTAATGACCTGAGGTTAATTCCTCAGATCCACATGATGGAGAGAGAGAGAGAGAGAGAGAGAGAGAGAGAGAGAGAGAGAGAGAGAGACAGAGAGAGAGACAGAGACAGAGACAGAGAGAGACAGAGAGAGACAGAGAGGGAGAGGGAGAGAGAGAGACAGACAGACAGAGACAGAGAGACAGAGAGAGAGACAGAGAGGGAGAGAGAGAGAGGGAGAGGGAGAGAGAGAGAGACGGAGAGGGAGAGAGAGAGACAGAGAGAGAGAGAGAGACAGGGAGAGAGAGACAGAGACAGAGAGAGACAGAGACAGAGAGAGACGGAGAGGGAGAGGGAGAGAGAGAGAGAGAGAGAGAAAGAGAGAGGACTCCACAAGTTTTCATCTCAAACACACAACTAACTGACTAACTAACTAACTAACTAACTAACCAACTAAATGTAAGAGCCCAGAGAAAACATTGTACTCTGGGTCTCATGTGACATGACCCAGATGACATAGATGTGGAAAATGGCTTGTTTCTAACTCATGGTTACAATGAGCTGGGGTGATTGGCAAGTACAAATTATCAAATCCCAAAGATGAGCATGGCTAGATTTACAGTAACTAGCATATCAGGGATCTAAAACTAAGAATAGGAGTTTAGAATTGAAAGAGAAGGGAAACTCTAAGAATCAGGATGGAGGCCAAGCTAGAATTTCTGATGTGTTATGCAGATATTTGCAATGGCTCTTTACACAGGTCTTCTAATTTGCCTGATTGGGCTTGGCCTAATCAATGGAATGGAATCGGAGTAGCCAGGGATGCATCGAAATAAGCACGAGTCTTTAAATGCTCACAAAGCTCTTGAAAGACCTTAGCTGCTTACCTCTCTGTCTCTCTCTTCCGCTGTCCCTTTTCCTGGCCCTTTCCTTATCCATTTCTGATAAAGGGTCTGGATATGTAGCCCAGGCTAAGTTCAAACTCATGATCTTCCTGCCTCAGCCACCCAAGTAGTAGGGATTACAGACATGTACCAGCATATCTGCCAGACCTTAATCTGATTCTCTTCTACTTCAGTTTTTAAGAGAATATATTTTATTTATTCTTTGACAATTTCATACTTATAAAGATCATATACAGCCTCAACTGCCTCAGGAACTCCCAGCTTCTCATTCTTACTCCTATCAAACACCTTCTCCCCCTTCCCACTTCTCTTATTTCCCTTTTTTAAATTACCTACTGAATCCAACTAATGCTGCCTGACAAATGATCTTGTTGACTGATTTCATGTAGGTAAGCAGAGCTGCAGTGTGTTCATGGATGCAGTGGCCATACCCCAAGGAGAACATTTCATTTGCTTCTTTTATTTAGGATGAAAGTGTTCACAAGGTTCTCGGTTTAAGTTCAAGTCTATGGTTCTTGAAAGGGTCTAAAGTTTCTAATGCTTGGATTCCAGGGGAGAAATATCCTTTAAGTCAGATTCAGGAAGTGACTCAAAGAAGACATCTCTTTCAAAGTCAACCAAAGCACAGACAGCAGGAAGCGACTTCAACCTAATTATCTCTGCCTTATTTGACAATGAACCAAACTAGGGACTGAGAGGCCAATGTCCAGGCACAGAGAGCCTCCAGCGGACCAAAGTAGCAGGCAGTTTTTCCTTGCTTGGTTCCATGTTTGGTTACCGTGGAGGTGGCCTCCTGAATCTTCCTTCAAAGTAAAATGATTCTGTAGAGGCTGATGAGACCCTGACCCAGCAGAATCAGAGAGTTGCCTAGAACTGAGCTCCTCAGTAGCTGGCAGTGGCAGATTAGGAGTCTTTCAACTTTGGTCTGAGCTCTTCCTGTTAAATCCTCTTACATGTGGATTTAATCCATTTACCTGACTTCAGGATCTGGAAGCAAATGAAGAACACCTAGAGACCTTGTCTAAGGCATTGAGGCCACTTGGAGAGCAAGGGGATAACAACAATCTTTCAGGAAATTCTCTCTCTCTCTCTCCCCCACCCTCCCCTGCCTCTCTTTCTCTGGATGTGTGTCTATTTGCACATACATGTACATGTCTGTGCACATACAGCTGTGTGTGTGCTTGTTCATGGTGTGGTGTGTATGTACATATATATGGAGGTCAGAGGCCAACTTCAGATGTTCCTCAGGTGCTGTTTACATTGTTTTTTTTGAGATAGTGTCTCTCACTGGGACCAAGATCTCACCAAGAAGCTAAACTGTCGGCCAGCAAGCTCTGTAGAGCCAACTGTATTCTTTTCCAATGCTGGGATTATAAGTGCCTGCCCTCTTACCTTCTCCTCTCCTCTCCTCCCCTCCCCTCCCCTCCCCTCCCCTCCCCTCCCCTCTCCTCCCCTCCCCTCCCCTCCCCTCCCCTCTCCTCCCCCCTCCCCTCCCCTCCCCTCCCCTCCCCTCCCCTCTCCTCTCCTCTCCTCTCCTCCCCTCCCCTCCCCTCTCCTCCCCTCCCCTCCCCTCCCCTCCCCTCTCCTCTCCTCTCCTCCCCTCCCCTCCCCTCCCCTCTCCTCTCCTCTCCTCCCCTCTCCTCTCCTCTCCTCCCCTCTCCTCCCCTCCCCTCCCCTCCCCTCCCCTCTCCTCTCCTCTCCTCCCCTCCCCTCCCCTCCCCTCCCCTCTCCTCTCCTCTCCTCTCCTCTCCTCTCCTCTCCGCCCCTCCCCTCCCCTCCCCTCCCCTCCCCTCCCCTCCCCTCTCCTCTCCTCTCCTCTCCTCCCCTCCCCTCCCCTCCCCTCCCCTCCCCTCTCCTCTCCTCTCCTCTCCTCTCCGCCCCTCCCCTCCCCTCCCCTCCCCTCCCCTCTCCTCTCCTCTCCTCTCCTCCCCTCTCCTCCCCTCCCCTCCCCTCCCCTCCCCTCTCCTCTCCTCTCCTCACCTCCCCTCACCTCCCCTCCCCTCCCCTCTCCTCTCCTCTCCTCTCCTCGCCTCGCCTCCCCTCCCCTCCCCTCCCCTCCCCTCTCCTCTCCTCTCCTCTCCTCTCCTCTCCTCTCCGCCCCTCCCCTCCCCTCCCCTCCCCTCTCCTCTCCTCTCCTCTCCTCTCTTTCTTTCTTGTTTCCCTTTCTCTCTATCTTCTTTTCCTCTCTTCCTCTTCCTCTCTCTCTCTCTCTCTCTCTCTTTCTCGCATTTTTCAATATAGGGCTTCTTTGTTTAACAGTGTCCTAGCTGTCCTGGGCTCGATTGGAGACCAGGCTGGCCTCGGACTCACAGAGATCTGCCGGTGAGTCTCTTTGCCTTCTGAGTGCTGGGATTAAAGGCATGCACTTGCACGCTCAGCCCTGCTTATCTTTTTAAAACAGTTGCTGAGGCTTGAACTTGGGTCTTCCCACTTGTGCAAGCAAGCACTTTACCAACTGAACCATCTCTCCATCTCTTCTTAGGAAGTTTTAAAGTTCTCTTTTCATTGTGAGAAAAATCCAAGCTCTGTTAAAATTGTATGTTTTTATATTTTGTGTATATGTGTGAAGTGTTCACGCCACAGATGCAAGGGGCAGTTATAGGGCAACTGCTCATGGGTGGAGAGAGGAGAGAGAGGTGAGACTGTTCTTTCTCTTTTGTTCTCCTAGAACAAAAAAAAGAGAAGAGACAATTAACATTTTCCTTAGAGGAAATGGAAATCAATGGTTTTGCTTTGACGTTTCAAAGCCCACCCTCTACCCATTGCAGTGATGACCCAAAGTGTTTTAGCTGCCAATGCCCTGTAATTTCCAAAGCACAGGGGAATTAGTCCATCATTTCTTTCAAGACAGTGCCTAGGTGTAAGTAGGGAGAACTAATGTCTTCTGAGAGAGTGACTATTGTTTCTTCCCACCCCGTGACACAGAGCCTTGGTCAAGAGGAGCTTCGGTGAGTGCTTCTGCGGTCTCGCTAGCCTCACTCTCTCCCATTTCCCCAGACTCTAGAGCTCCAGCCCTATCAGCCTCTGATGCTTTTGCCATGGCCAGACACATCCTCACATAGAAGCTGTCACTGAGGTCTCCTTTCCCACTCGGAAGAGTCTCCAATGTCTCATTCTGTTTCTTCCTCTAATGAGGTCAAATCTCACCTCAGTGATGAGTCAGTTAAAATTCCACCCTCTTTTCTACCCTTGTACCTTAACTCTCTCTATTTTTTTTCCTTGCCGTTTGCCTCTTTTGAGCATCATGAATAATTTACCTGTCTTCCTGGAGTTTCTGAATAGTATTGTTCCAATAATAATATTGATCATATAAATACTTGCTGAAAACATTAATGAGCAAATGAATGAAGCTCAGACATGTGATTCCCTGTGTTCAACCTTCCACAATTTCTTCAGGTCAGTCCTGGATTCAAGCTCATTGCTATCAAGCTCTCTCTTTTTTGTGACCTTCAGTTAAGAGTTTACAGCAACCAGTTTGATCTTTAAAACAAAAACCTGAAGGCCTGGGGATATAGGTCAAGGGTAAAGTGCAGCCTAGCCTGCTTAAGGTTTTTGGCTCTATCCCAGAACCACACAACAAAACAACCAAAGAATCTAAACAATGAAACTTCAAATATTTCAAAGAATATGTGTTTCAAAGATAGAAGTTTGATTAAAGGTAAGGGTGTATTTTAGTCAAAAAATGTGAGAAGTTACAGTTACCAAGGTTGGAGACATTAACCAATTAAGGCCTGAGCATAGTGACAAGAGCCACACAGAAGGGCAGTAGGCAGAGCTATAGCCTTCAGTAGATGTTGCAACCCTCAGAGAAGGTGTCGAAGAAACCTGATTCCACTCTACACTTGTCTTCTCAGCTTCTACTGGTGGTGCACCCCAAGGTGATGGGACTCAACTGGAAACCAGAGGGTATCTATGCAGTTGTAAACCTTGGTAGCACAGAGAGGGATGAACAGTGAGTGTGGGCAAGGAGGAAATCGAAGACATTCATTGTTTGTTTTCATGCTACCACAACCTCATGACCCTTTCTGTTTTGCAAATTTGGGCCTCAATCTTGTCCTTCCTTTGGTGTGTGTGTGTGTGTGTGTGTGTGTGTGTGTGTGTGTGTTCTATGTAGTGTATGTTTTGTACCCTTCAGCTTGCTACATAGTTGAGAAGGACCTTGACTCCTGATACCCTGTGCTAAGCTCTTGAGTGGAGGATTATGGGATTGTATCACCACACCTCTACCATTTCACCTGTCTTGTTCTTCCATCCGTTGGTCATGCTCCTCTGCTGGGTAAATGTTCTCTCCTCAGAAGGATGCTCCTTGATTAGCATCCTACAGGATTGCCTTCTATTATGCCATCCTACCTCTTTTGTCAAATTTATCACAACCTTCATTAAAATTGTTTTATGCCCCACATCCTCCTCCAGACTACTCAAGCGCTCTGCCAGAATGAACCTGTTCCAACACTTGGAAGGGAGTCTCTCATTCAGTAGGAGTGGGTGTTCATTGAGTAATATTTTGAGCAATGAATAATAAGAGTAATAAATAAGAAAATTTTAAAGAAATTGATGATAAAGTGTCTTATTAAATGTTAAATTACAAAATTAAAATATTTTGACCTTGGCATGACAATAAGAGAACATATGATTCTTTTAGAGAAGCCATAACTACATGCTCAGGATTGTCTTTCTTTCTGAACACCTTTCTTTACTCTTGTGCTTAAGCCTACATTAAAGAATCTTTGGGCTGGAGAGATGGCACAGCGGTTAAGAGCACTGACTGTTCTTCCAAAGGTCCTGAGTTCAATTCCCAGCAACCACATGGTGGCTCACAACCATCTGTAATGGAATTGAATGCCCTGTTTTGGTGTGTCTGAAGGCAGAAACAGTATACTCATATATATAAAATAAATAAATATTTAAAAAAGAAAAAATCTTTATTAACCCTAGCCCTTGCCCAAAGGAAATAGTCCAGAAATAGAAGTGCTACAATAGCTTCCAAATTGTTTCCCAGGGATAGGATAATTTAGTATTTGATACAAGTTGTATTTAAAAATCTGTAGAAAATATAAAATTAATTCAGAAATGATGTCAATGCAATTGGCTAGCATTTTTTAAAAATAGCAAATACATTCTTCACACTTTCACTGAAATAAATTATATTACAGATCAGGGATTTAAATGGGAAAACATGAAAAGAATGTGTAAATACTTTAATAGCCTTGAGAAGAGAAATGTTACTCTAAACATTTCAGATAGAAAATATCAGGAAGGGACTGGAGAAAGGCTCAGAGGCTAAGAGCACTGTCTACCTCTACCTCCTCTGAGGGTTGGTATTAAAGGTGTGTGCTACACCATGCCTGGTATCCAAGCATGTTTCATAACTGATACAGACTGAATATACAATTCACTTTTATTTTCTGCCTAGCATTAACAACATTGAAAATATAATACATTATGTTAATCTATTTAAAAATATACTTACATATTCATGTATTCAGCATATATTAAAAATAAACTTGTAAAGTGCAGTTATTTGTAGGAAAGTCAGATGCAGGTGTTTTTCATTTCTTCAGAATTTATGAAGTTTCTAGTTTTAAAAACTGATTTCTATTATGGGTATGGGTATGTGTTTTGCCTGCATGCATTTATCTGTGCACCATGTACATGCCTAGTTCCCCCATAGGCCAGAAGTAGTGGTGGGGATCTTTGGAACGGCAGTCAGTGCTCTTAAATGATAAGTCATTTTTCTACCCTAAAATTTTATTTTTAAGAGAGAGTCTTATGTATCCCAGGCTAGCCTCAAATTCATTGTTTTAAAAAGATGCTTTGTATTTTATTTATATATGTGTGTCTGTGCACATGTGTGTGGGTGCCTGTGGAAGCCAGAAGAGGACATCCAATCATATGGAAGATGATATGAATATACTGGACCACATCGATTTATTAGAATTATTATATTGGTGGGTGAATGGACATATTGGTCTATTCATTTGGTGGGCTATAAGTGTGTCCTCTCTGAGTGTGTGTGGCCATGTTGGCCCAGAGTGTTCGCATGGGAGGGGTATGGTCATGTGGACCCATAAGCCATTTCTGAGTTTGAACCTATGGAAGTTGAATGAATGTGTTGGATCATAAGTCATTTCTGAGCCTTATCCTATGGGTGGGTATATATGTATTTGGCCTACATGGAAGAAGATCTAATCCCAGTTACATGGGATGGGTGTGGGCATTTTGGTGTATGTGTCATTTCCAAAACTTTTATATACAGTGATATATAGGCATTTTGAACCACATTCCATTTCCAGGACTGGTCATATAGTGGGTTATGTGCATGGTGGCTCACATGCTATTTCTGAAACTGGTCACATTGTGGCATGTATGGGCAATTTTGCCCACATGCCATCATCAAGCAGGTCATATAGGAGCATGTATGAGCATTTTGACACACATGTCATTTTCCTATGAAAGGGTATATTTGCATGTTTGCTCTCATGTCAGTTTTGAGGGCTATTACATGGGGAAATGCGTGGATATGTTGGATAATATGTGAATTCCAAGCCCTGTAGTATGTGGAGTGAATGGATCTGCAGGCCCACATACCTTTCTGAGGCTGGCCACATGGGGGCAGTGTATAGATATGTTGTCCCACACACCAGCTCCAAGCCCAGTCCTATGAGAATGTGTGTAGGCTTTTGATCCACATTCCACTTACCAGTCTGGTCACATGTTTGGACATGTTGATTTGGATGCCAGTTTTGAGCCCTGTGATATGTGGGACTGTATGAGCCTATCAGCCCACACGTCATATCTGACCCCATCACTTGGGGTTGTATATGGACTATTTGGCTCATATGATATTTCTGAGCTGGTCATATATGGTCTGCAGATGAAGATGTAGAGCTCTCAGTTCCTCCTGCACCATACCTGCTTGGATGCTGCCCATGTTCCTGCCTCGATGATAATGGATTGAACCTCTGAACCTGTAAGCCTGCCCCAATTAAATGCTCTCCTTAGAAGAGCTGCCTTGGTCATGGTGTCCTTTCACAGCAGTAAAAGCCTAACTAAGGCTTGGGGTGGGGGTGTTGAATATTTTGGACCACATGCCACTTCTGGAACTAGTCTCATTGAGGGATAATTGTTGTGGGAAATAATAAAAAGAACCATCACGTTCTCGAGCTACACCCTGGTATTCTCAGCCCCAGCCGTCTCACCAGCCAGTTCTTATCTTGTGGAAACTCTCTGACTCAGAGCTCCAAAATCTCTCCACCCAGCTCTCTAAGTTCCCACTGGCAGGTCACTACCACACCATCCCCATGCTTCAAATCTCCGATGGCCTTTGTGGTGCACATCTGGCAAACCCACACTTAGCCACCATACCTTTCTCTCTTGAACTCAGACGAGCTGCTGCATGAAGGAAAACACAACACAAACTTAGTTCAGAAACAACGGTAACTCAGTCACTGTTTGCAACAACTAAAATCCTAATCTTGTAAGCCTTATTAAATCTAAATCCTCCAGTGGTTAATCCTGAAGAATCCCCTATTGAAACTGGGAAACACTAGTAGCTACATCTTGTCCTAATGCTATCCCTGTCCGAAAAGATCCTATCTCTCTCCTCCTTCTCTTCCTCTATCCAACCTAGAAGTCCTGCCTACTTGCCCAGTGATTGGCTTTTTTATTCATTAGGGGATGGTTCACAAGAAGTCACCTGAGCGACTCATACCTTGTTCACAGCTTCTCCCAGAAGAGCAGAATTAGCATCAAAATACAAGCAATCCTAGGGCTATCCACAACAAATAATTGTGCAATTCCTCCTACATCCAAATACATACCAACACTTTCTAGTCTCAGAAGCTGTATGTATTTAAAACGTGTATATATGCTGACAATTGACCACCCTTAAAACATGAGTGAACATGAACATACATGCCAAAATGTGATTGTTTTTGAAAACTGAATGCATATGATCATACATGTACACAAAGATTTAGATTTCATGTGGAAGCTGTTTTATGAGAAAATGTACATACATTTGATTATTTCAAAATTACATTCATGTGAACATGTGTGCGTACATTGACATCTATCTGTCCAGAAGTTATATGCATATAATCATCTACACGAAGCTTTCCATATGATAATGCTTAGAAACTGCATACATGGGAATATGTACATAATGATGATATATCTCAGTAAATGGAAACTTTATATGTGTGAAAATGTATATTCGACAACACGTGATTGTTCTTGTAAACTACATATGTGTGAACATGTATATATGTGCTGATATGTGACTGTGCTTGGAAACAGCAAAATGTGACTATACTGAATACTGCATGTATGTGAATGTGCATGTTTGGGCTAACATGAGACTGCACCCAGTGCTTGCATTTGTGTAAGCATGGATATATGTGCTAACAAGTGATTGTGCTTGGAACTTTGATGTATGAACACATGCATATGTACTGACACATAACTGAGCTCAGAATTTGTACACATGTCAACACAAGCTTATGTCCATGCTCAGGAAGCTGCACTCATGTGAACACATGCATATGAGCATATACATGTCCATGCTCAGGAACTTCAATATGTGATAACACATGACAATGCTATTGAGTTGAACACCTGTGAACAAAATGTATATGGACTGACATCTGACCATAATCAGAACTTTCAAGCATGTGGTTATGTACATATGAGAAGATATGTGACCATACAAAAAGTTTCACATGTTATATGCTTCAACACATGATTAAGCTCAAAACTTACTATGTATTTGTGTGTGATTGAATATATATGTGATGACACATAGACATTTCATTCATGTGAGAATGCACATACATGTTGAAAGATGACTGTCTCAGTTACTTTACTGTTGCCATGAAGAGACACCATGGGTAAGTCAACTTATAAAACAAAGCATTTAACTGAGGACTTGCTTAGAGTTTCAGAGGGTGAGTCAATGGCCATCGTGGTGGGGAACATGGCAGCAGGCAAGCAGACATGGAGCTGGAGCAGTAGCAGAGCCTGGCATGGGTCTTTGAAACACCAAAGCCTACTCCTGGTGTCTCCTTCTCCAATAAGGTCACACCCCCTAATCCTTCCCAAATAGTTCCACCAACTGGGGGCCAAGTTTTCAAACACATGAGCCTGTGGGGGCCATTCTCATTCAAACCACCCCAGTGACCATGGTTGGAACATTTTCAAATCAGAATATGCACCGTGTACTGGCTGGTTTTGTGTGTCAACTTGGCACAGGCTGGAGTTACTACAGAGGAAAGAGCTTCAGTTGAGGAAATGCCTCCATGAGGTCCAGCTGTGGGTCATTTTCTCAATTAGTGTTCAAGCGGGGAGGGCCCATTGGGGGTGGTGCCATCCCTGGGCTGGTGGTCTTGTGTTCTATAAGAGAGCAGGCTGAGCAAATCAGGAGAAACAAGCCAGTAAGTAACATCCCTCCATGGCCACTGCAGCAGCTCCTGCTTCCTGACCTGCTTGAGTTCCAGTCCTGACTTCCTTTGGTGGAAAGTATAAGCTGAATAAACTCTTTCCTCCCCAACTTGTCTCTTAGTCATGATGTTTGTGTGGGAATAGAAACCCTGACTAAAACACCAATATGTGACTGTGCTTGGAACTTGTACACATGGGAGTACATTCATTTGTGTACACATGCAGCTATGTTTAGAACTTTTATAAATGTGAGCATGTGCATATGCACCCACGTGTGGCCTCATTTGGGTGTACACATGTGTGAACACATGCATATGTGTCATCATGCGACCAATCTCAAAATGCACATGAATGTAAACATATGCATGGACACCACAATGTGGCCACATTTAGGAACTGCACATGTGAACAGGTTCCTATGTGCTGACACGTGGCGGTGCTTAGGAACTGCACAAATGTGCCCATGCATGTATATGCCAATTTATGACTATGCTCTGGAAAGCATGTGTGTGAACATGTACATATGCATCAATATGTGTCCATCCTTGAGAAATTAACAGGTGCTGACATGTGTCCATGTTTTGAACTATACTTATGTTTGACCATATCCAGAGCTAATACACATGTGAACATATGACTTATGCACCTACATATTCACCTACATTACACCCAGATCTATACATGTATAAGTATGTGCTTATATGTTGCCATGTAACCCTGATCTAAACTTGCACACATGTGAACATGCACATGTTTATCTAAGTGTGTCTCATGGGAAATGCATATGTGTGAGCATATGCACGTGCATAGACACATGATCATATTCATATTCACAAGTGTGTGAACATACATATATGTGCCAACCTGTGACTGCATTCAGAATTTATATGCACGTGAACATATACATATGTGACAGCATATGTGACAGGACACATGTGAACATGGGCATAAGCACCAATATGTGACCACACTCAGGAACTTCAAGCATGTACATGCATAAGTGCTAACACATAATCACTGCATTAGATGAAGTATATATGCACTGACATTGGTTAAGCTTGGCAAATGCACATGTGTCAATTTATGCATGTGCACTGATATATGATAACCCTCTGAAATGCATGTGTGAGCACATGCATATGGGCCGGTAGTTGGCCAGTCTTAGAAATTGCATATATGTGGACATGTAAATATTCACCAGCAGCCAACTCTTCTTAGAAATTACATGTGTGTAAACACATGGATATACACCATGTAGTCACTTGCTTGGAACTATATGGTTGTGAACATGTGCATATGTGCTGATATGTGAGCATGCTCAGGAACTGCATGTTTGTGAATGCTCACATATGTGACTATGCTTATAACAGTACATGCATGAACATGTGTGTTGAGTCCAATATATGAATATGACTAAGAACTTCAAACATGTGAATACATGCATATGTATTGACATGTAACCACACTTAGAGTTTGAACATGTGTGAACACACTCATATGTGTTAAAATGTAATCATGCTTAAGAACTGCACATGTGTGAACCTGAATGTATATGCTCAGATGTGACTACTATTTGAACTACATGTATGTGAACATGTGGGTATGCCCTGATATATGACAATGTTGGAAATTAAATGCACCTGAACATGCCATCTTAGGATTTTACTACTGTGAACAGACACCATGACCAAGGCAACATTATAAGAACAATATTTAATTGGGACTGATTATAATTTCAGAGGTTGTCTATTATCACCAAGGCAGAAGTATGACAGCATTCAAGCAGGCATGATGCAGGAGGAGCTGAGTGTTCTACATCTTTATCTGCTGGGCTCTAAAAGAAGACCGACTTCTAGGCAGCTAGGAAGTGAGTCTGATAGCCCACACCCACAGTGACACACCTACTCTAACAAGGCCACACCTGCTCCAACAGAGCTATATCTTCTAATAGTGCCACTCCTTGGGCTGAGCATATGCAAACCATCACACATGCACATAGGAGCTGAAATGTGACTTGGTTCTGAAATTTCATGTTTGTGAACAAATGTACATATTTCAACATGAGACCATGTGAAACTTGCTCATGTATAAACATGCACATATGCACTAAAATGTGACTCTGATAGGAACTGCATATATGTGACATTTGGAAGACATATGATCATATTTAGGAACTTTACATGTGTGAACATGCTTGTCTGTGGCAACGTATGACCAGGCTCAGAACTTGTGCACTTGTGACACATAACATTATTGGAACACAGTCCAAGAATGGAGTCCTGTGAAAGGATTTCTAAGTGCTTGAGAGGAAAAAAAAAAGGCAAGAATCTTGTGGCCTAACTTTCTTTAAAAACATGGAGTTATTCTTGGAATGTGTTTTCATGCCCATTCCAATGTGTAGAGGATAGGAGTGAGCTTACTTCAGACTGTTCATTACAGCTGGCTATTATTTGTTTATATGCTCGTATGGAAAAAAATTTTTTGCCATGTGTGCCTTGTCCTTGTGATTGAATACTTTACTTGGGTGACTCTTAACCCTTCTAGTATATACTGTCTGATGCTTCAAATAAAGTTGGCTATTGCATGAGACTTTAATCTGGTTCATACTTTAGGCCCCAATCTCCCATGCTCACACTGCTAACTAGAGTAGTAGATGACACACATGAGCCAACATTTGATCATTCTAGGGAATTACATTTGTGTGAATGTGTATTAATGCTGACTTGTGACTGTACGTGGGTACTGAACATGTGTAAACTCATGTATGAGTAACCATGTATGACTAAGAGCAGAGCATGTGCACCTGTGACACAGGCACATGTACAACATGTGACTGCCATTGGAACTGGAAATGTGTGAACATAGGCATATGTGCAGACACTTGACCATGAATGGAGGTGCATATAAGTGACATGCACCTATAAACTAACATGTGACTAAGTTAAAAAATATGTTTGATAACATATGCATATGTGCTGATAAGTGATTGTGCTTGGAATTGCATATATGTGAACACACGTATATGTGCTGATGTTTGACCATTCTAGGAAGTTGCATATATGTAGATGTGCATATATGTGTCAACAACTGACTGAGCTCAGATATTACATATTTGTGGACACCAACATGTGAACACATTAGAAACTGAATGCATATAAACAAATACATATGCTCTGCTATGTGATCACACTTGGAACTGTATATGTGTGAATATGAACACATGCAGCAGCTTGTTACTGTGCTCAAAACTTAAATGCAGCTGAACACTCACATATGTGCTGATATGTGACTGTACTCAAACACTGCATGTAGGTGAAGAAGGGCATACATGTCAACAAGTGACTGGGCTCCAAACTTGTTCATGTGAATAAGCATATATGTATCAATGTGTGACCAGTCTCAGAAATGACATGTCATTGGATTTGAATATCTGTTCCAATATGACTATGCTCTAAATTAGCGTGCACACACACATGTGAATGTGTGCATATTTGCTGATATTTAGTTATGATTGGAACTGCATGTGTGTGAACATTTGGTTTGAATTCAGAATTAGATTCCTGTGAACATATGCATATATGCCTACATTTGACTGTGATCAGGAGCTGTATGCCTGTGAACATTCTTGTGTGGGCAGACAGGTGAATGCATTTGGAATCTGCATACATATGAACATATGTGTATGTAGTGACATGTGACTGAACTCAGAACTCCATGTGTGAGCATGCACATACATGCTAACATGTGTCCCCAAACAGAACTGCATGTGCGAACATGTAGATATGTCTCACCATGTGACTCTGCTCAGAAATTGAACATGTGTGAAATATGTGCATATGTGCCAAAATGTGACCTCATTCAGAAATTGCATTCATGTGAACACATGTATATGCTTCAATATGTGGCAATACATGGGAATAGCTTATATGTGTACACACTCATATATGCTTAGATGAAACAGTACAAACCTTGCATGTGTATGACATATGCATAGGCACTGACATGGGACTGCTATTGGAGCTGTACACATGTGAACATGTACATGTGTGGCAATATGGGACCAAGCTCAGAAAATGTACCTATGTGAACATATGCATATACATCAACATTTGGCCATGCTAGGGAATTGTATGTGTGTGAACATACAAGCAGGTGATGACATGTAACCATGCTCAGGAACTACACATATGTGAACCCACACATATTGGCCCACATATAACTACCCTTAAGAATTGCATTGTGTGAAGATATGAGTATGCATGTATATTTGTCTCAGCTTGGAACTTGCATGCTTGTGACATGTGTATATGTATATGCTAATATGTGACTACTCTTGGAACTGCATATATGAATATGCACATATATGCTGATACCTGAGCACACTCACAACTGCACACAGGTGACATGCACATATGCACTGACATATGACTAAGCTTGGGAACTGTATGTGTATGACCATACATATATGTACTAATAATTTACTATGCTTGGAAATTACATGTGTGTGAACATGAGTATATGCACCAACATGTAACCACACTTGGAACTGAATACCTATAAATATATGCACATGTGCACACAGGCAGTAACACTTAAAACCTGCACATGTGTAAATATGCACATGACATGTGACCATTTTTCAAACTGCAAATGTATTAATGTATATGTATGTTCTGATATATGACCATACTCAGAACTTACACACATGTGAATACACACATAGGTACTGACATGTGACTTCACTTGGACCTTGCACATGTCATGGATGTGAACATACATTCTTCAACGTGGAACTATAATTGGGACTGCACATGTGTGAACATGTTCATATGCATTGAAATTTGACCATGCTTGGAATTGAACATGTGTGGAGAGACACATATGCTTAGACAGGTGACTGCACTCTGAAATTGCATGTGTGTAAACACATGCATATGCACCAACATGTAATTATGCTAAGAACTGTATGTATGAACATGTTCATGTTAACTGACATTAGACTACATTAAGTAACTTTACATGTATGATTACATACATATGTGTCAATGTGAGACTGCTTTTGGGACTTCCATTCATGTGAACATCTGCATATGCACCAATATGTGCCTAGACTTAGAAATTACATGTGTGTGAATATGTTTCATATATGTTCTGGCATATGACCATACTGTACACATATGAACACACACATAATGACATGTACCTAAGCTTGGGAAATGCATGTGTCAACATGCACATACAAATTGATGAGTGACCATGCTTGAAAATGTATGTGTGAGAATACATGCATATGCTCTGAAAATTGACCACATTCAGAAATATCACAAATCTGTGAATACATATGATATGCACCTGAAATTGACCATGCTCAGAAATTGCACATGTGAACACATGAATATGCACTGACATGTGACCATGCTCAGAACTGCATGCATGTGAACAAGTGCATATGTGCAACATGTGACCATGCTCGGAATTAACTATTCCTGAGCAAGGATCCTGTCCTGGAGTGTGCTTGATACACCCATTGTCACTCCGTTGATGAAAATAGGTTTTCCTCTTCCACTAGCTATCTGTCAAGAATAGCTTCTTGACTATGGCTGGGACTTTATGCCTAATTCCCTACCTCATGCTGATTTCTATCCAGTTTGACGAGAGGCCTCTACATTATAATTTATAGTTTAAGCTCAAAGGTTACCTGAGCACGGAGGGGCTGAGGAGCCTCTGAGGTGTTCCCATAGAAAGTCTGAAAGACCAATAGACCAGGTATGTAGGCAGTGATACATTGCTTGCCTAGAATACTCCAGTTCTGCTTGTTGATTCCGAACACCATGAAGATAGGAAAGAAAAAACAATGGGAGGGGGGAGAGAGCAAAGGAGGGAGAGGTCACAGCCTGTAGGGTTCTAGGAAGTGTTAGAGGTCTCTGAATGCCTGTGGTATTGTCCACATGTCAGGTAAATTTGGGCCATGTGATGGTTTGTATATGCTTGGCCTGGGGAGTGGCACTGTTGGGAGGTGTGGCCTTGTTGGAGTAGGTGTGATCTTGTGGGTGTGGACTTTAATAACCTTGTCCTAGCTGCCTGGGTGCCAGTATCCTGCTAGCAGCCTTCAGATGAAGATGTAGAACTCTCAGCTCCTCCTGCACCATGCCGGCCTGGATGCTGCCATGTTCCTGCCTTGATGATAATGGACTGAATCTCTGAACCTGTAAGCAGCCTCAATTAAACGTTGTCCTTATAAGAGTTGCCTTGGTCATGGTGTCCGCAATAGTAAAACCCTAACTAAGACAGGCCACTTAAAATATAAAAAAACCCTAAACAAACTAGACTTTGTAGTAACTTTATGGTATGCACATGTGTGAATTAATTCTTTGTTAAGATTCTTGGACTTATCCATGTGCAATATTTACAATTTATTTACTTTAGGTTTTTAAATATGTTTCCAGAGCTGGGACTTTAGCTCAGTGGTAGAGCACTTGACTGCCATGTGAAAGACACTGCAATCTGGTCTTCAGGTACCACAGACGAGTAAAGATTTATTTCTAGAAAAACAAACACACACAGTATTTTCCAGACATGCGCAGAGAATCCAGAGATTCTCTGAAAATTGTATCAAAAATGTCACAGTTTACTTCAGAGCATCACTTTTACTTTCTTCCTCTTTATTATTCTGGTTTTCCAAATGATTTTTAATTTTTTTTCTGAGATGGGGTTTCTGTGTGTAGTCCTGGCTACCCTGGGACTTGTGCTGTAGAGTAGGCTGGTCTTGTACTCAGAGATGGGCCTGCCTCTGCCTCCATATGCTGGGAATAAAGGCGTGCACCACCACCACTGGCTTAATATCCTGTTTCATAACTGGTGCCCATGACCTGGGTCCGGTTCTTTCTCATCTCCCTATATTTAGCTTTTCTTGTTGTCTTTTCTTCATGATATACTCTCTATACACACATGTATTTGTTACTGTATTTATATAGATTATTGTGTGGATTCCACACATGAGTGAGAACCTAAAATTGAAATGTGGAGAATTACATAATACTAAGAAGATTGAATGTTTGCATTACATTGTATTACATAATACTGGGAAGACTGAAAGTGTTTTGATTAAAAATTGTGCTATAAAGTTTTTCATTCTCGATATCAGTTACGTCTAAACTGGTGCCTTAGAATTTGAGACATGTGAGAGGTATCATGAGTCGGGGTATTTCTCTTAGGTCATACATTTGATTCTGATTTGAGCAATCGATCCAGTGGCCATCTTGTTTTTGTTGTATTTTGTTTTAGCTTCTGTTTTGTTTATTGAAATCACAAGTGGCATAAAAGCAACGTATTATTTTGAACCCTTTAATGCACGTTGGCAGAGCAGGAATTTTGTTGTGGCATTGCTGTTTATGTTTAGTCTGGGTTGATCCACGCCCTCTCCCTCTTCTCCCCATCTCATTGGCTGTCGCCTCTTCTCCCCATCTCATTGGCTGTTGCCCTCTCCCTCTTCTCCCCATCTCATTGGCCCTCACCTACTGTACCCTCATGTCCCAACATTCTCCTTTAGAGTGAGATCGCTCTGTGTTTGAGTAGAGATTAAGGCACGTGCAGATCACATTTCCTATTCATTTTTAGTTATTTTGTTCACTTTTAGTTTTAATAAAATGTGAACCCCCCACCCCGAGCAGTAATCTTGCTTATTTTACTGTGCTCTGTTTAGTCATTTTTTTTAAAGAAAAGGTTATAAAAGTGTAATCATTGCCATCTGTTGCATTTGAGTAAAACCTATCTGAAAAGTCTGAAAAGTCCCACCAACAGTTTACAAAACAATAGCAACAATGCCAACTCGCCATGGTTACGGGTAAAACTGTTTTTCTCCTAAATAAAGGAAATTTCCTTAGAGGATTATTTTAACATTTGATTTATATCATTACAAATTGGCCTCCAAAAATCATAAAAAAAATCTCTGAAAAACAACTCCCCACCCCCCAAAAAACAAAACAAAAGCAAAATGCTGCTATTTAACTCCTGACTCGATAAGCAGTTAGAAGATTTCTATTATGTTGAGGAAAGCCCCATCAAGACTTACTCTTTGGAGAAGATTATATTTTTGTATTTTTAAATTTTTTGTTAAACTAATAAAATTTATTTTAAAATATACAACTCAGCATTGACATTTTTTAAGTCATCAAAATAATTTATAATAGTTAAATGCCTCTTGCATATACATGATAACTTCTGAAGCTAAAAGTAATATGCACTCAAACAGTTTTTAAAATCTATTTGGAACATTAGACATGATAGAAGTAGAAAAAAAATCTATGAAGTCCTCTATGAAAGGAAATTGTGAAAAGTTCCTGATTAGACAGAAACTGTTCCATCTCCAAGGGAGAATACCTAGTGTAACTGGGCTTCATAGAATGAGTTGGGTAGTGTTCCTTCCGTTTCTATTTTATGGAATAGTTTGAAGAGTATTGGTGTTAGGTCTTCTTTGAAGGTGTGATAGAATTCTGCACTAAAACCATCTGGTCCCATGCTTTTTTTGGTTGGGAGACTTTTAATGACTGCTTCTATTTCTTTAGGGGTTATGGGACTGTTTAGATCGTTTATCTGATCCTGATTTAACTTTGGTATTTGGTATCTGTCTAGAAAATTGTCCATTTCATCCAGATTTTCCAGTTGTGTTGAGTATAGGTTTTTGTAGTCGCATCTGATGATTTTTTGGATTTCCTCAGTTTCTGTTGTTATATCTCCCTTTTCATTTCTGATTTTGTTAATTTGGATACTGTCTCTGTGCCCTTTGGTTAGTCTGGCTAAGGGTTTATCTATCTTGTTCAGTTTCTCAAAGAACCAGTTCCTGGTTTTGTTGATTCTTTATATAGTTCCTTTTGTTTCTACTTGGTTGATTTCAGCTCTGAGTTTGATGATTTCCTGCCTTCTACTCCTCTTGGGTGTATTTGTTTCTTGTTGTTCTAGAGCTTTCAGGTGTGCTGTTAAGCTACTAGTGTACGCTCTCTCCAGTTTCTTTTTGGAGGTACTCAGAGCTATGAGTTTTCCTCTTAGCACTGCTTTCATTGTGTCCCATAAGTTTGGGTATGTTGTGCCTTCATTTTCGTTAAATTCTAAAAAAAAATCTTTTTTTTATTTATTTTATTTTATTTTTTTAATTTACATTCCAAATCACTTCCCCTTTCCCTTTTCCTCCCTCCCCGAAAGTCCCATAAGCCCCCTTCCCTCCCTCTTTTCTCCATTCAACTCCCTCTCGTTACTTACTCTGTCCTGACGTTCCCCTACATCCAGTCTTTCCAGGACCAGGGGTCTCTCCTTCCATCTTCTTAGAAATCTATTGATATGCAAATTGTGTTTAGGGTATTCCGAGATTCTGGGTCAATATCCCCTTATCAGTGACTGCATACCATGTGTGTTCTTTTGTGATTGGGTTATCTCACTAAGGATGATATTTTCAAGATCTGACCATTTGCCTAGGAATAAAAAAAAAAATCTTTAATTTCTTTATTTCTTCCTTGCCCACATTATCATTGAGTAGAGCATAGATGTTCAGAATTGGGAGTTTGTCTTGGTAGATTTTTCCTTTGATGAGTATGAAGTGTCCTTCCTTATCCTTTTTGATAACGTTTGGTTGAAAGTTGCTTTTATTCAATA
Organism: Tokudaia tokunoshimensis; assembly: GCA_036184795.1. Taxonomy (NCBI): domain Eukaryota; kingdom Metazoa; phylum Chordata; class Mammalia; order Rodentia; family Muridae; genus Tokudaia; species Tokudaia tokunoshimensis. Next base: position 76,895,376 of record BTHU01000008.1, read on the forward strand.
TTAGAATGGCTATTCCATGTTCAGCTTTCAGGTGTATGTGGGCTTTCTGCTGTTTTTGTTGTGACTGAAGATTAGCCTTATTCTGTAGTGATCTGATAGGAGGCATGGGATTATTTCAATCTTCTTGTATCTATTTAGGCCTGTTTTGTGACTGATTATATGGTCATTTTTGGAGAAGGTACCATGAGGTGCTGAGAAGAAGGTATATTCTTTTGTTTTAGGATGGAATGTTCTGTAGATATCTGTTAAATCCATATGGTCCATAACTTCTGTTATGTGTCTTTGTTTAGTTTGTGTTTTTATGATCTGTCCATTTATGAGAGTGGGGTGTCGGGAGGTGGTCTGTGCACAGGCAGTCTGGTTCCCAGGTAGAGCAAGGACTTTGAACCCCGGGACCCGGTAGGGGGTGGCTTCTATCTACAATCTTGTGGGCGGAGCTTCCATCTGCATGGGACGGGAGGAGTTCAGTCACCGCCCCCTGGAACCTAGCTCCTGGCGCAGCTGCAACCCCCCCCAGGAGAGATGTGTGGCTACCAGTCATGTAATTGCAGCCCCAAGCCCTCCCCACATGTAAATAAGGTTTCCCTAAACTCTCAATCCAAGCCAATGAGAAGTACCTGCTGCCAAACCCCGGAGCATCCCCAAATCATATATAAATCCCAACCTGGATCCTATAGAATAAAAGGGTGTTTGAAGATTACTCTGCCATCTGGGAGGTTTTATCACAAAGAGCTGTAACACAGGGGAAGAGGTTCTCTCTCCCGGCACACTGTCGGCCGCCCGGCTAGGCGGTCTTCGCCAGCCTCAGACTGGATTGGCACAGAGCAGTGTGGGCAAACCCCTGCACCCGCTTTCAGCGGGGGGGGGGGCCTCTGCATGGAGGCCCGCAGCTAGCGACAGCAGTGGGGACAACAGCAAGGCAGGCGGCGAGAGCGGGGGGGGGGGGGGGGGGGGGGCGGGAACCTTCACACCAGCTTTCGGTGGGGCCTCTGCATGGAGGCCCACAGTGGGGTGTTGAATTCTCACACTATTATTGTGTGAGGTGCAATGTATACTTTGAGTTTTAGTAGAGTTTCTTTTATGAATGTGGGTGCCCTTGCATTTGGAGCATAGATGTTCAGAATTGAGAGTTTGCCTTGGTAGATTTTTCCTTTGATGAGTATGAAGTGTCCTTTCTTATCATTTTTGATAACTCTTAATTAAAAGTTGCTTTTATTCAATATTAGAATGGCTACTCCAGCTTGTTTCTTGGGACCATTTGCTTGGAAAGTTGTTTTCCAGCCTTTTACTCTGAGGTAGTGTCTGTCTTTTTCATTGAGGTGGGTTTCATGTATGCAGCAAAATGTTGGGTCCTGTTTATGTATCCAGTCTGTTATTCTATGTCTATTTTATTGGCGGAATTGAGTCCATTGATGTTAAGAGATATTAATGAATAGTGATTGTTGCTTCCTGTTAGTTTTGATGTTATTTTTATATTTGTGCAGCTATCTTCTTTTGGGTTGTTGAAAGAAGATTACTTTCTTGATCTTTCTAGGGTGTAGTTTCCCTTCTTATGTTGGTGTTTTCCATCTATTATCCTTTGTAGGGATGGATTTGTGGAAAGATATTGTGTAAATTTGGTTTTGTCATGGGATATCTTGGTTTCTCCATCTATGGTGATTTGAGAGTTTTGCTGGGTATAGTAGTCTGGACTGGATTTGTGTTCTCTTAGAGTCTGTATAACATCTGCCCAGGATCTTTTAGCTTTCTCTGGTGAGAAGTCTGGTGTAATTCTGATAGGCCTGTCTTTATAGGTTACTTGACGCTTTTCCCTTACTGCTTTTAATATTCTTTCTTTGTTTTGTGCATTTGGTGTTTTGACTATTATGTGACAGGAGGACTTTCTTTTCTGGTCTAATCTATTTGGAGTTCTGTAGGCTTTTTGTATGTTTATGGACATCTCTTTCTTACGGTTAGGGAAGTTTTCTTCTATAATTTTGTTGAAGATATTTACTGGCCTTTTAAGTTGAGAATCTTCTCTCTCTTCTATACCTATTATCCTTAGGTTTGTTCTTCTCATTGTGTCCTGGATTTCCTGGATGTTTTGGGTTAGGAGCTTTTTGCATTTTGCATTTTCTTTGACTGTTGTGTCAATGTTTACTATGGTATCTTCTGCATCTGAGATTCTTTCTTCTCTCTCTCTTGTATTCTGTTGTTGATGCTTGCATCTATGACTCCTGCTCTCTTTCTTAGGTTTTCTAGCTCCACAGTTGTCTCCCTTTGTGATTTCTTTATTTTTTTCTACTTCCATTTTTAGATCCTGGATGGTTTTGTTCAATTCCTTCACCTGTTAAGTTGTGTTTTCCTGCAATTTTTAAGGGATTTTTGTGTTTACTCTTTAAGGGCTTCAAGCTGTTTACCTGTGTTCTCTTATATTTCTTTAAGGGAGTTTTTTATGTCCTTCTTAAGGTCCTCTATCATCATCATGAGATGCGATTTTAAATCAAGAGTTTTGCTTTTCTGATGTGTTGGGGGTATCCAGGGTTTACTGTGGTAGAACTGGGCTCTGATGATGCCAAGTAGCCTTGATTTCTGTTGCTTATATTCTTGCCCTTTCCTCTTGCCCTCTGGTTATCTCTGGTGTTAGCTGGTCTTGCTGTCTCTGACTGTGACTTGTCCCTTCTGCAAGCCTGTGTGTCAGAACTCCTGTGAGACCAGTTTTCTCCTCGAGGAATCTGGGTATGGAGAGCTGTGGCACAGGGTCAGCTACAGGTGCAGACGGAAACTGTAAGGATCCTGTCCCTGGCTGTTCCTTGGTTCCTGTGTCCTGATGGCTCAGGGCGGGTCCCTCTTGGGCCAGGAATTTGAGCAGAAGTGGTGGTCTTACCTGTGCTCACAGGCTTGTCTGCACTCCCGAGAGACCAGCCTCTCCCGATGGTATTTGGGTGTGGAGCACTGTGGCACAGGATCAGCTCTGGACACAGACAGAAACGGGAAAAGAAAATATTATTTTTAAGAGCTTCTATGGGTACGATTCAGAGGAGAAAACTGTATTTGTGTCCATTTCCTGACAGTATGAAATAACTGTCACCAAAAGCAGGCATGAAGACAAGGTCAAGTATAAGGTTCTCAATGTGGCTTGCAGCATCAGCATTGCTCATGGACTGCCTAGGCCATATCTTTGCTATGCTTTGCATTAGACATGGCAGTCCCAGGGCAGAAGATCGATGGTCATCAGGTAAAGGCTCTTGCCCCATGCTCAGGCCACATGTGTCCAGAACCCACATGCTGACACCACAACCACACACACACACACACACACACACACACACGTTCTCAAATGAATAAATTTAATTTTTTGCCTTTTTCTAATTTTTAAGATTGATTTATTTTTGTATATATTAGTGTTCGGTTTGCATGCACTCTGGTAGCACATGAATGCAGTACCCAAGGAGGCCAGAAGAGGGCAACAGAACCACTCGCCAGACTCAGCAGCCTGCAGATCCTGTGCTCAGGCTGTTTCTTGATTCTGTCTGATCCTACCCTGCCAGCACTCTCCTGAGTCACTAGCCTCAACTTGAGCTCCATGACCAGACCCCATGCCCCGTGTGAACCTTTCCCAACCTACGGATTTGGGCTGGATGGTACATTCTGGGCTCCAGCAACAGCTTGCTGTGTCCAAATTAGACATAGAACCAACAAAATAGATCCACATGCCTAGTCTCTGTTTTGTTTTTTCAAGATAAGGTTTTTCTGTGTAGCCTCAGCTGTCCTGGAACTCATCTTGTAGATCAGGCTGGCCTTGAACTCAGAAATCCACCTACCTCCGTCTCCTGAATGCTGAGATTAAAGGTGTGCCCCACCACGTCCAGCTCACATGCTTAGTGTTACATGTTTAGTTGTAAACAAAACCAAAAACAAACCAGTATGAAATTTCAGGACAGTACTGTTTCCACTTCCCTGTCCCCCCAAAAAATCCAGTAGTCTTGTAGAAATGCTATCTTATTAGGATGACCTAGATTAACCCAGGATGACAAGAACAGTCATAAGCTTCATCAAAGAATTTGAGGAGTAAAGGAGGCACAGACAGTTTAATGAATTTAAAAAGAAGAAAGATCTTAGTTAGGGTTTCCATTGCTGTGATGGATGACCAAGGCAATTCTTTTTTTTTCTTAATTGAATATATTCTTCATTTACATTTCAAAAGTTATACCCTTTCCAGGTTCTTCACCCCTCCCAGAAAACCCCCAACCCATCTTCCCTCCCTCTGCCTCCATGAAGATGCCCCTCCGCCCTACCTACTCCCAACTACCCCCCTCCATTTCCCCACGCTGGGGCATCTATTGAGCCTTCATAGGACCAGGGACCTCTCCTCCCACTGATGCCTGACAAGGCGTTCCTCTGCTACACATGCAGCTGGAACCATGTGTACCCTTGGTTGATGGCTTAGTTCCTGGGAGCTCTGAGGGTCTGGTTGGTTGAAATGTTGTTCCTTCCTATGAGATTGCAACCCCTTCAGCTCCTTTAGTCCTTTCTCTAGCTTCTCCACTGGGGACCCTGTGCTCAGTGTGATGGTTGGCTGTGAGCATCTGCCTCTGTTTTTGTAAGGCTCTGGCAGGGCCTCTCAGGAGACAGCCATAACAAGCTCCTTTTGGCAAGCACATCTTGGCATCCACAATAGTGTCAGGGTTTGGTGACTGTTTATAGGATGAATCTCCAGGTAGGACAGTCTCTGGATGGCCTTTCCTTCAGTCTCTGCCCCACACTTTGTCTCCATAATTACTCCTGTGAGTATTTTGTTCCTTTTCTCAAAAAAACTGAAGCACCCACACTTCGGTCTTTCTTCTTCTTGAGCTTCATGTGGTCTGTGAATTCTATCTTGGTTATTCTGAGCTGTTGGTTAATATCCACTTATCAGTGAGTGCATACCATGTGTGTTATTTTGTGATTAGATTACCTCACTCAGGATGATACTTTCTAGTTCCATCTATTTGCCTAAGAATTTCATGAATTCATTGTTTTTAATAGCTGAGTAGTACTCCATTGTGTAAATATACCACATTTTCTGTATCCATTCCTCTGTTGAAGGACATCTGGGTTCTTTCCAGCTTCTGGCTATTATAAATAAGGCTGCTATGAACATAGTGGAGCATGTGTCCTTATTACATGCTCCAGCATCTTCTGGGTATATGTCCAGGAGTGGTATAGTTGGGTCCTCAGGTAGTACTATGTCTAATTTTCTGAGGAACTGCCAAACTGATTTCCAGAGTGGTTGTACCAGTTTGCAATTCCACCAGCAATGGAGGTGTGTTCCTCTTTCTCTACGTCCTCGACAGCACCTGCTGTCCCCTGAGTTTTTGATCTTAGCCATTCTAACTGGTGTGAGGTGGAATCTCAGTGTTGCTTTGATTTGCATTTCCCTGATGACTAAGGATGTTGAACATTTCTTTAGGTGCTTCACAGCCATTCGAATTTCCTCTGTTGAGAATTCTCTGTTTAGCTCTGTACCCCATTTTTTAATAGGGTTATTTGTACTCTCTGGAGTCTTAACTTCTCGAGTTCTTTGTATATATTGGATATTAGCCCTCTATTGGATGTAGGATTGGTAAAGATCTTTTCCCACTTTGTTGGTTGCCATTTTGTCCTGTTAACAGTGTCCTTTGCCTTACAGAAGCTTTGCAATTTTATGAGGTGCCATTTGTCGATTGACCAAGGCAATTCTTATAAGGACAACATTTAACTAGGGCTGGCTTACAGGTTTGGGGATTCAGTCCATTATTGTCATAGCAGGAAGCATGGTGGAGTGCAGATATGAATGGTGCTGGAGAAGGAGCGGAGAGTTCTTTAACTTCATCCAAAGGCAGCAGAAGGAGACTGTCTCACAGGCATCTAGGAGGGGGGGTCTCACAGCCCACTCCCACAGTGACACTTCCTCCAAACAAGGCCTCTTAATAGTGTTGTTCCTTGGGCCAAGGATATTCAAACCACTACAATGACTTTGAAGAAAATAAACACCCAAGTGAACACAAGAAAACAGAAACAGAAGACAATGAAATGGAGAAGACAATTGCAGATTTGAAACTGATTTCAGTAGAAATTTTGGAGAGAACTCAAGATGAAGTAAAGCTGGAATTGAAACCCATTTTAAAAACCAGGGCAAATCCTTACAAGTAGGACAGATTACATAGAATATAGATGCCAGGGCCTGAAGATAAGATAGAGCCTATGGGGGCCATTCTTATTCAAGCTACACTATTTCTAGGACAAAGAATGTGGCTTCTTTCTGCCTGCATCTTAAGAACTTACTTGAAGTAAAGTTAAATAAAAAAGGACTGATTTCTTGGGGGGAGATTTCAAGACAGCCTCATTATTGACTCTGTGATGTGATTATTAATAATCACACTTATATTAGTTATTTTCTATTTCTTTGATAAAACACCATCACTGAGGCAATTTACAGAATACATAAGCCAACTGGGCTTCTGATTTTAGAGGGTTACAGTTCATAATGGCAGAAAAGGCATGATAGCAGGCTCTGCTAGGGCTCATATCTTGAATGGCATGCAGAAAATAGCACAGTGGGACTGACTGGCAAGAGTCTTGAAATATCAAAGTTTGCTCTCCAGTGACACACCTCTTCTAACCAGGCAAGCTCTCTTAATCCCTCCCAAATAGTTCCACCGTCTGAGGACCAAGTATTACGATGAACATATGGAAATCATTTTCATTCAAACTACCACTGCAGGATACAGGGAGTATGAAGAGGAAATGGGAAAAATGAAGGCATTTCCTTAACGGAGGAATGGTAGGGAAGACAATGATGGAGAGGACGAAGGATAAATAACACCGCTAAGGGTGTTTGAAGTAGCCACATGGAATTAAATTATTGATATTATTTAACACACACACACACATATACATACATACACACACACATTAAAGTTATACCACTTGGTATGCTAATTCTTCCTCAAAGATTCATGAACTACCTAATAAAACCCATAGGAGTAACCTTTTTGAGTTGTTGGTTAGGGGAGTTCACACGACTCCAAAAACAATACAGGATATTTCTTTTGCCCATGGTTGCCTCCCAAAAGTTTATGTTAAGTTACTATTTCTGAAGACATCATGCACTTTGGACACAGGATTCAGAAGGTTTGAGCTCAATCTATCCAAAAGTCTTCTTCCTGAGAACTAGCTTTCATAACAAGCTATTAAGAGAGGAAAGCGATCAATGGTCTATTGGTTGTGATGCCTGTGAATCACAACTCTCAGCATTCTGGCAAAGATGTTCCTAAAGGTGCAGTAGTGGCACTTACATCTTGATGGTAACCAATAGTTTCCTAAATGCATTTAAGGTCCAGCTAATAGGAGGAAATCATGCCTGAAATTGTAAACCTAGTCAAATACCCATTAGCAGTGAGGCACTGGATCTTAGAAGAGAAACGACTGGTAGTTTATCTAAGTGTTTTTTTCAGTAGTTATCTTTATACCCACAGATAAGTGTAACTCCAATTTTTCCTCAATGAAATGTCTTTTTGCAGCAGATGGGGAGACCATTACAGAAAGCTACAACTGCTTAAAATGCAGACAGAAACTGGCTGTGGGGCGCTCCGCCCAGTGAATACAGCTACAACACAACCCTACAGATAGAGCTCAGGGAGCTTTGCAGAAAATGGGTGGAAAGTAAGAGCTATGGGACCAAGGAGTCTGTTGCAAGATTGTGTCCTCTAGATATGACCCATGAACTCTCAATAATATGGATGCTTAAACACGACCTGAACAACGCCAGCTGACATGCCAACATTGATGAGGAAAATCTCATGAGGTCTCATCTGTGGATAAAGAGCTACGGGCAATTAAGATTTCTTAGAGAGGCTAATTTCCCCCAGGCCTCTAAATGGTTATGCATTCTGTGGTGGTTTGAAAGAGAATGGTCTCTCATAGGCTCATATATTTGAATATTTTGTCCTCAGTTGGTGGACTGTTGAGCAAAGATTAGGAGGTATGTGATGTTGGATGAGGTGTGTTACTTGGAGTAGACTTTGAGATTTTAAAAGTCCTAGCCAAGAACAGTCTCTCTCTAGTCTCCCCTGTCTGTCTCTGTCTCTGTCTCTGTCTGTCTGTCTGTCTGTCTGTCTGTCTGTCTCTTCTGGATAAGATGTAAGTTCTCAGCTACTGCTTTAGCTCCATGCCCATCTGCCACCACACTTCCTGCCATAATGATCATGGACTCAGTCTTGTAAGCAAGTCAGTCCCCAATTTCATATTCTTTGTTACAAGCTGTCTTGGTTCTGGCATCTCTTCAGAGTTATAGAACAGTAACCAAGGCAAATACCAAGTTGTCAGGCCTAAAGCTGTGTACATACAAGCAACACTAAATGGACCCAGCATGTTTCATTCACATATTTTTTTTATTATTTATTTTATTTTATTTTTTTAATTTACATTCCAAATCACTTCCCCTTTCCCGTTTCCTCCCTCCCCGAAAGTCCCATAAGCCCCCTTCCCTCCCTCTTTTCTCCATTCAACCCCCTCTCGTTACTCTGTCCTGGCGTTCCCCTACATCCAGTCTTTCCAGGACCAGGGGTCTCTCCTTCCATCTTTTTAGAAATCTATTGATATGCGGATTGTGTCTAGGGTATTCCAAGATTCTGGGTCAATATCCCCTTATCAGTGACTGCATACCATGTGTGTTCTTTTGTGATTGGGTTACCTCACTAAGGATGATATTTTCAAGATCTGACCATTTGCCTAGGAATTTCGTGAATTCATTGTTTTTAATTGCAGAGTAGTATTCCATTGTGTAGATATACCACATCTTCTGAATCCATTCCTCCGTTGAGGGACATCTGGGTTCTTTCCAGCTTCTGGCTATTATAAATAAGGCTGCTATGAACATAGTGGAGCATGTGTCCTTATTGCATGCAGGTAAAGTCTCTGGGTATATGCCCAGGAGTGGTATAGCCGGATCCTCCAGGAGTGTCATGCCCAGTTTTCTGAGGAACCGCCAGACTGCTTTCCAGAGTGGTTGTACCAGCCTGCAATTCCACCAGCAGTGGAGGAGTGTTCCTCTTTCTCCACATCCTCGCCAACAACTGCTGTCTCCTGTGTTTTTGATCTTAGCCATCCTGACTGGTGTGAGATGGAATCTCAGGGTTGTTTTGATTTGCATTTCCCTAATGACTAAAGATGATGAACATCTCTTTAGGTGCTTCTCAGCCATTAAATATTCTTCAGGTGAGAACTCTTTGTTTAGCTCTGTACCCCATTTTTTAATAGGGTTACTTGCCTCTCTGGAGTTTAACTTCTTGAGTTCTTTGTATATATTGGATATTAGCCCTCTGTCGGATGTAAGGTTGGTAAAGATCATTTCCCAGTTAGTTGGTTGCCGCTTTGTCTTTTTGACAGTGTCTTTTGCCTTGCAAAAACTTTGTAATTTAATGATAATACACAGATACACAGATGTAATACACAGATTCAATGCAATCCCCATCAAAATCCCAACTCAATTCTTCATAGAGTTAGAAAGAGCAATTCAAAAATTCATCTGGAATAACAGAAAACCCAGAATAGCTAAAACTATTCTCAAGAGTAAAAGAACCTCTGGGGGAATCAGTATCCCAGACCTCAAGCTGTAGTACAGAGCAATAGTGTTAAAAACTGCATGGTATTGGTACAGTAACAGACATGTAGATCAATGGAACAGAATTGAAGACCCAGAAATGAATCCACACTCCTATGGTCACTTGATCTTTGACAAAGGAGCTAAAACCATCCAGTGGAAAAAAGATAGCCTTTTCAACAAATGGTGCTGGCTCAGCTGGAGGTCAATATGCAGAAGAATGCAAATTGACCCATCCTTATCTCCTTGCACTAAGCTCAATTCTAAGTGGATCAAAGATCTCCACATAAAACCAGACACACTGAAACTAATAGAAGGGAAACTAGGGAAGAACCTTGAACATATGGGCACAGGGGAGAATTTCCTGAACAGAACTCCAATAGCTTATGCTCTAAGATCAAGAATAGACAAATGGGACCTCATTCACATATTTATTCACATGTGTGTGTATATAAGTAATAGTAACCAAAGAAAAAGAAGCCATGATTTTGAGAGAAAGTGAGGGGGACGTTGGAGGAGTTGAATAGAGGAGATATAATTGTCAAGGGGATATAATTGTATTTTAATTAAATGAAGAAGGAAGAAAAATGACTGCCTGTGTCTTAGCCATTACTCATTGCCAAAATTCCTTAGCTAGCGGCAGCATCTTGTGCACATCTTCTTTCTCTATGGCAGTATTATTTTTTTTTTCTTGAGTTGCACGGGTATTTGCATACTGCCATCACTACATTGAGTTCCTAAGGGCAGCTGCCCTGCTGTGTCCTGTACTCACCCCCACCTCTGGACAAAAGAAGCTTCCCTGATTCAAGCTTACACTCCCACCAACAGTGAGTAAGTGCTGCTCTTTCATAACATCCATGCCAGCACGTTTGTTACTTATTTTTTCTTTTGACAGCTCCTCTCCCCTTGGCTTCTCGACAATTTCCTGATAGCTATGGGTATTACAACTGGAACACATATATCTGAAGATTCTAAAGTCGATGTCCACAAATGAGAGGACATACATGGTATTTGTCTTCTGGGTCTAGGTTACCTCAGAATGACTGCTTCCAGATCCGTGAATTTGCCTCTGAATATCTGTTACTACTTACTTGTAGGGTTATGGGTCCCGCCTCAGCACCGCCACAGGGATCAGTAGCTCGGGGAGGCAGGGCGCTGGAAGTTGACCATGCTTACCCCATGCCATTGTGGGGTGAGTGTTGGGCCATAGGGAAGCCTCCAGGACACAGCTCCAAGTGCAGTCTGAGGCACAGGACAGCTGGAGCTGGCTCGAGGTCCCCAGGCCTGCAAGGAGCCCTCCCCACACCATCTGATTCTCAGCCTCTTGGACATCAAGGCACTGCTGGAAGTCATGGAAGAGCTGAAAACAGAGTGGGGGCCCGAGGGCTCCAGTTGGTCCCTGGGGGCGGGGGAGTCCTTGGCTTGACTAGGCAGTGGCAGGCTTGAGCTTGGAGGTGGTCATGGCTGAGGGTGCAGAGAGGCCTTCTATGGGAGACTAGATGGCGGCTTTACAGGGGAAGGCCTTCTCCGTGGCTCCCCATGGTGGATCCGTGGTTTTAAGGCATTTATTGTTGTGGTGGAAAGTGGACGTGTAAAACCATACCCCATGTCTCAGGGTGAGGTGAAATACTTTTTGCAGGGAAGAATGTCTGGGAAGGAAAGTTTATTGGCTAGGCCTTCCAGGCCTTTAGGTACCTCATTAAAATGGAGATCTATCTTGAGCCTACATGACTTCAGGTCATGTCCACTACATGTGAAAGGGCTTGGAGCACTGCCCTTATGTGAATGTTGGCCACAAATCTATGGGGGATGTGACAGGCAAAGCTCCTACAGTCTCTTCAGCGTCTCCGGGGCTTTTAGCATTAGCTCAACCGGGAACCATGCTACTTTTCACGGCCCCACACTTACTCAGTTTCTGATTTATTGTTATTTGGAATATCTGTTTATACATAAAACTTTGAATATCTAATATAATTTGTGGCACAAATTTCCTTACGTGGAAAATATCTTAATTTATTTTTAGCATTTTAAAGTGAATATTTCATAACATGTATTATATAAGCTAATAGATTTCATTATGCTCATCCTTTTCTATCTGCTGTGTTAGTTACTTTTTTGTCACTGTGGTAAGACACTGTGATAATGGCATCTTTTTTTTAATTAAATATATTCTTTATTTACATTTCAAATGTTGTCCCCTTTCCTGGTGTCCCCCCACTCCCGAAAATCCCCTAACCCATCCCCCCTCCCCCTGCTCACCAATCCACCTACTCCTGCTTCCCTGTCCTGGCATTCCCCTATACTGGGGCATCGAGCCCTCTCAGGACCAAGGACCTTTCCTCCCTTTGATGTCCAACAAGGTCATCCTCTGCTGTATATGCATTTGGAGCCCTGGGTCCCTCCATGTGTACTCTTTGGTTGGTGGTTTAGTCCCTGGGAGCTCTGGGGGTACTGGGTGGTTCAAATTTTTCCTTCTATGGCACTGCAAACCCCTTCAGCTCCTTGGGTCCTTTCTCTAGCTCCTCCATTGGGAACCCAGTGCTCAGTTCAATGGTTGGCTGAGAGTGTCACCCTCTGTATTTGTCATGCACTGGCAGGGCCTCCCAGGTGACAGCTATATCAAGCTCTTGTCAGCAAGCACTTGTTAGCATCCACAATAGTGTCTGGGTTTTGTAACTGTATATGGGATAGATCCCTAGGAGGGGTAGTCTCTGGATGGTCTTTCCCTCAGTCTCTGCTCCACATTTTGTTTCTGTATCTCCTCCTGTAGGTATTTTGTTCTCCCTTCTAAGAAGGATGGAAGTATTCACACTTTGGTCTTCCTTCTTCTTGAGCTTCATGTAGTATGTGAATTGTATCTTGGGTATTCCAGGTTTCTGTGTTAATATCCACTTATCAGTGAGTGCATACCATGTGTGTTCTTTTGTGATTGGGTTACCTCACTCAGGATGATATTTTCTAGTTCCATTCATTTGCTTAAGAATTTCATAAACTCATTGTTTTTTAATAGCTGAGTAGTATTCCATTATGTAAATGTACCACATTTTCTGTATCAATTCCTTTGTTGAGGGACATCTGGGTTCTTTCCAGTTTCTGGCTATTATAAATAAGGCTGCTATGAACGTAGTGGAGCATGTGTCCATATTACATTCTGGAGAATCCTCTGGATATATGCACAGGGGTGGTATAGCAGGGTCCTCCTGTAGTATTATGCCCCATTTTCTGAGGAACCGACAAAATGATTTCCAGAGTGGTTGTACAAGCTTGAAATCCCACCAGTAGGGGAGGAGTGTTCTTCTTTCTCCACATCCTCACCAGCACCTGCTGTCTCCTGAGTTTTTGATCTTAGCCATTTTGACTGGTGTGAGGTGAAATCTCAGGGTTGGTTTGATTTGCATTTTTCTGATGACTAAGGATGGACAGTGGCATCTTATATAATAATAATAATAATAATATTTAGATGATTTCAGAGGATTAAAGTTGATCATGGCAGGGATAGTGTGGCAGACAGCAGGCATAGTAGCAGGATCAGGAAGCTGAGAGCTCTCATCTTGAAACACAAACATGAAGCAGAGAGAGTGATCTAGAAGTGGTGTGGGTCTTTAAATTCTTAAACCTTGCCTCCAGGGGACATACTTCCTCCAGTAAGTCCACACCTCCTAAATCTCCTAAAGTAGTACCACTCATTGTCCAAGACTCTAAATGGTAATTTTAATATAAATGTATGTAATAAATTAATATGGCAGCTGCTTTTCTTTATCCTAGCTAGTTTTCTAATAATGACACAGAAAGATCAAGATTCATTTTCAAGCTTCACCTCAATACCTAAGCAGTCAATAATCCATTTTAATCCCCAGAATCCTTGCATTTAGGGCCTTTCATGTGCCAGCTGAGCTCTCATCTTGGATTCTCCTTTCTGGCAACTCAATCTGTCTTCCTCTTCTCTCTGCCACCCCCTTCCTTTGGCTGGTGGAAGTTCCGCCCTATTTTCTCTTCTGCCCAGCCATTGGGCGATCAGCTTTTATTGACAAGGCAGAGAATAAATGGTAAGAATTGTTTACACAAACTTGAGTCAGGAGATTCGTGATCTAAGCATTACAATGCCATGTCCAGATTGAAGCAAGGTATGAGGGAAGAGAAGTCAACATTTGAATAACTTAAGGATAATCTTTACATGATGCACAAAAAACATAATGCCTGCACAAGACTAAGAGGGACATTTCTCATTCAAACCACCACACCCTTTCTCCTCTCTGTCTCCCCTGTTTCTCTGTCTATGCCACCCATAGTATTCTTTTTACTTTCAGGCTATTTTTATCCAGAATAATATTTTAGATTGGTTTATGGTTGCAAATTCAGCATTAATAAAGTTTGAAGTACTGTGATTATAACATTGTCAGGATTTATGTGTATTCATGCATTTTTGTTAGCAAAGAAAAATTATGTGTTAAAAAAGCATTCATTAAAAAAAGGAAGGAAGAAAGGGCATTCATTTAACACATGTCTTCTCTTGTTTACTTATTTATGGGGCAGTGTTAGCTTGGTCTGGGACTCATAAACAAGTTTTTTTTTTTTAAAAGACTATGCACACACTCACACACACAAACACACAGACTAACTGTTTCCAGACACACCAGAAGAGGGCATCAGATCCCATTACAGATGGTTGTAAGCCACCATGTGGTTACTGGGAATTGAACTCAGGACCTCTGGAAGAGCAACCAGTGCTCTTAACAGCTGAGCCATCTCTCCAGCCCCATAAACAAGCTTTAAGGAGTAAGTAGTTTAGATTTAGATCACATGGGGCAGATAATATGCTTACACTTCCCTGCATACCTAGAGACAATGTTAGGATCCATGTTCATGTTTGAGTGCATCTGTGCGTGTGTTTGTTTTATTTGTATTGTTCTAAGGTTCGAACTGAACTCCTCAGAAAAGGAAAAATAACTCATATGTCTCTTAGATTCTATAAGGCTAATCAACAGGTCACAATTTCTATGATTGTGCAACTGTTGAGCCAGATTAACTTGGGCTTTGGGAAGTCCCCTAAATACGTACTTTTTTGCCCACTTCTGTTTGATCTAACATCCTTGTGACTACCAGGTAAAAGAACATACAAACAGAAAACAGATCACTTATTTTCTACCAACTGAAGTGCCAAGAATGTCCTCACACACCTGAGGCCCTGCTTTGATGTAGCTAAAATACCTATCTGATGTTAACACCAATGCAGTGTGTGTGTGTGTGTGTGTGTGTGTGTGTGTGTAGGGATGTCTGAGCTTAGAGCCTTACAGGTGTTAGGCTACCTTTCTGCCATTGAACTATAGCTCTAGTAGGTTCTTATTTTTTTTTTAACAACCATTACTCTTTTCATTGCATTCCTCCTCTCTAAAATTTTCTTTCAGCTATTTCTTAGAGTTGCTTGCGTGATTAGATAAGGTGTTTTAACTATGGTACTCACAGATCTTCTTCCATTTTACTCTGTAACTATTTTGATTACCCATGCAAGGAAGTTGGTTGGTAATTTGCCTGTGCTATGAGATGCTTTCAAAAGTGGTGTGTGTGTGTGTGTGTGTGTGTGTGTTTTACTGTCTCTATTCACTTTAAAGACACCAGACATTTTCTGTACTGAATTGCTGTCTCCTCCTCTAAACTCCCACAGAGCAAAGCCATTGGTTACATGGGATTTTATGTGGCCAGACATGCTGTGCAGCCGCTGACTGAACATGTCCTGCCAAGGAGATGTTTCAACTACAGCTGCTCTCACGAGCTGTAAAGACACTTTATAAGCTGAGAGAGATCACCATGTCTAGGCTCTATAATTGTGGAATCCAACCTCACATATGGAAAATATGTTCTCTCTGCCTTTATGATGTGTACACCACCAATATTCAGAATTTTAGTGAGGCAATCATTTATTCTTACTTGTTAATAGCCCTCCCTGTGTGAGGTTTATATACAAATTATCTGAAATTGGAAAGGGATCATATGAAAAATCACTTGGACCCTCTAACACTGTCACTGTCATTAAACCAACCGTGTTTACCTATCCTTATGGGTAATGGGTCCTCTTGGTGATGGTACCTACCTCTAAGTTTCTGTCTGGTCAATCATATGGATTTCTATAAATACATTAGTGAGAGTGATCAGTACACATCTGGGATCTTCAGAACATACAGGTTCATAGTCCAGGAGTTACAGAACCTTACTGAAGAAAAAGAACACTTGGCAAAGAGGGATTCAAAACAAAAGTGATTGTGTGGGGAGGTACCTGAAGATGTAAGGAGAAGACATGACAGATAAATGGAGTTTTCCAGGCAGGAAACAGGTTCCAGCAAAACTGACTGTGGAATAAAGAGTTTAAGAAATAAAGATACAAGTTTTACAGTTTTGAGGATGAATAAGGATGCTTTCCACATGTAATACGATCCCGTGACTAATTATTTGTTTTACCAGCCACACATCTCAGAATATCATTTCAGTGTGGATTAAACAAATCATTAACAATGGACAGTATTATTTGCAACTGGAACTAAAAAAGAAAATTTTGTTGAACCAGCTTATGCTCATGAGGTAGACATTTCTGGTTTCTATTATTATAAAATTTATTATAATATTAGTCTTTTAAAAACTTGTGCATACCTTAGGAGAAAATTCTAAAACTTTTGATGCTTTCTTCATACTTAGTGATAGTTTAATTTTTGTTCAAATCTAAGCAGACTTTTTTTTTTATTTTCTATATTCTTTATTTACATTCCAAATGATTTCCCCTTTCCTGGTTCCCCCCTCCCTGAAAGTCCCATAAGCCCTCTTCCCTCCCCCTGTTCCCCATTTGCCTAAGAATTTCATGAATTCATTGTTTTAATTGCTGAGTAGTATTCCATTGTGTAAATGTACATGGAAAATATCTCTGATAGCACTGAAGAAATATATAGAAAAACATGTTAAGATTGACTATTTCCTGGAAAAATTATACAGATAAAATGGTAGGCATAAAAATATTCCTAAGTTGATTGAAAGTGGAATTATAAACATTTTCTGATAAAACTGAAGATCTATAAGGAAAATATTTCTGATAAAACTCAAGAAATATATAGAAAAACACATTAAAACTGACTATTTCATGAAAAATTATACAGATAAGATGGTAGGCATAAAAATATTCCTAAATTTATTGGAACTAGAATTAAAAACATTTTCTGATAAAACTGAAGATTTACATGGAAACTATCTCTGATAAAATTGAAGAAATTTATACAGATAAATTGGTAGGAATAAAAATATTCCTAAGTTAATTGATAGTAGAATTATAACCATTTTCTGATAAAATTGAAGATTTACATGGAAAATATTTCTGATAAATTGCAGACTTTTAAGTATGAAAATACTACTGAGTGAAAATCTGCTACTCAGGATTCTCTAAAGGAAAGGGACTGATAGAATGAATATCTACATATTAAAAGAGTATTTATTAGAGTAGCTTGCAGGCTGTAGACTTCAGTCAAGACTCTATTAATCACTCAACTTCCATAAATCCCCACACTAACCTGAGGGCTACAATGTTTCTCATCTAAGCCCTCTAACATAGACTCGGAACTAGAGGATTTGGGATTTTCCCTGTGGGTTTTGGTCTTCATTTGGTCCAGTGTTTCTTCACTATGTTGTAATTTCTCCCCCTTTGTAATGGAAATACATATTTGCTGCCATTGTAAGTTCGAAGTATGCAGTTTGCTCTGATGTTACAGGGGGTTACAATTAAGATATTGCTTCAAGTTTTAGAAGAAACTTTGAACTTCAGACTTTTAAGACTGAAATATTATGAAGATGTTTGAAGTTGAACTAAATGCTGTTTGCATTATGATATGGCCATGAGCCTATGGGAGCCAGTGAGTACGATGTGGTGGTTTGAATGAAAATGGTTCTCATAGGCTCATATGTTTGCATATGTGGCCCCCAGTTGGTAGAACTGTTTGGGAAGGATTAGGCTGTGGCCTTGTTGGAGGAGATGTGTCACTAGAAGTGGGCACTGAGGTTTTAAAAGATTCATGTCATTCCCAGTGTGCATCCGATTTCCTGACTGCTTTTTCAGGTGTGAGCTCTCAGGTGTTCATGCTGCCACGCCTTTGCCCCTCCATCATGGGTTCTAACACTCTGAAACTGTAAGCTCGATTAAATGTTTTCTTTTATAAGTTGCTTTGGTTATGGTTTTCTGTTACAACAGTAGAAAAGTAGCCAAGACAGGTTTTAAACTGAAGAAATAGTCAAAATGGTTTGGTTATTTTTGTTTGGTCAAGGTTTAGATTTAAATAGAGGGTCAGATGGGTTTATAACTCTAGAGTCTCAGTTAAGATATGACCCTATACTCCATCTGTCTCTAATCCCTTTTGCAAGATAGTCTTATGGTTATAAACCCTTTTCTGGGAGATAAGCTTTTCCTCGTATTAATACCAGACAGCACCTATTTCCTTCCCCCAGCATAAGTTTCCCAAGGAAATTACAATTTCTTGGAGTCCATTTTTTGTTAGTCTAATAGTCAAAGGTGGGGGAACAAAGGTCTTTTTGTACATTGTCATTCCTTCAAGGAAGTTTACATTTCCCTACTCTTTTTACCCCTCAGTCTTGAGGTGGAATATCTGAAGTAAATATCATAAACAGAATATAAGTAGGAACCAAAGTTAGAAACACATTCAATTAGTGTCAGGTAACTATGTATAAGAACCACTTCTCTACAGCTTCCTGGCTTTAGGTACTTTAGGAAGGGTTGGCATACATGACTCCATTTTTGTTGAAAATGTTGAGGCAAAGTCTCACTATGAAGCTTGTGCTAGCATCAACTTTCTAATTCTCCTGTTCCAGGCTCCCAATTATGGGAATTATAGGCAAATGCTACCATGCTCCAGTGTGACTCTATTTTGATCTGACAAGATTCTCCCCCTGTCTTTGAACAACATTCTCTGAAAACATCACTGCTCAACCGTCCTGCCATGTTATCCTGCCTATGTCTCAGTGGCATGATGATATCTGACCTGGTCTGATCTGATTGGATGTAGGTGGAATATACAGATGTAAAGGAGTGAGTCCCAACCATACCTTAATGGCCAATTTATCGTAATTAAAAGCATAGGAGTGGCTCTTTCTTCAGGCCTACATGGAATGCATTCTTGAATTTGTTTGTTTTGTTGGTGAACCCCCAAATATTGCAAAAATACTCTTTACTCATCTTTCTGTCTGTTAACACACACAAGTTATAAAGTTTTACACAAATATAACCAACAGGAGCAAATACTCAGGGAAAACTTGCTTGAAGATTTTTGTGTACAGATGTACTTCTTAGGTGAAACTGTGCAATAGCTTTTCCTGCTTGAAGTGCACAGCGTGTTTAGTTATCTTTGCTTAGAGGAATAGCCACGACGGTATTGGGGACACACAGACACAGACCTGGAAAATGTTAGTAACATCCATTCTGGTTTGGAGGATGTCAGCTTTGTTAAATGTTCTCCAAAACTTTGCAACTTAGAAAATTTATGTAACACAGAAAGCATACACTTAAAGGAGCCAGGCAAATTGGTATTGACACACAGAGCTATACATAAGTCCTTTATGTATTATTTTTAGAGTCTACTTCTGCAACGAAATTTGGAATTAGTGATTCAGTATGCTAAACAGACCTATAAAAACACACACATGAGCTGTGCATGCACACACACACACACACACACATACACACACACACACAAATTAGATTTCTTATAAATTTAGGAGTCAGTGCTCATGACACAAATGAATACATTTTCCAATAACATTCCATAACTATAATAACAAATATATTCTAGGACTTTAAATGGTAGGATTATACAGAAGTAAGGTTTTTTGAAAATAGAAAATCATTAGTAAAAAACACAATAAATAATGAAAATTTTATTGCATATTTTATATGTTGACATTTCAGGTATAAAATGTAATGGTCATTTTGCATGTTTTAAGCTTATGTGCTTTCAATGTGGCAAACATTTTTTAAAATACTAAATGAAACTCAGGGACCCAGCTACAATATTTTTAGTCTTAGATGAATAGGACAATAAATGTAATAAATCATTTTAAAATAGTTGCTTGCAAGTGGTCATTTAAGAGATTTTTTTTTTTTAATGGTTTCTCAGACTTTTATTTTATTTTATTTTATTTTATTAATTTACATTCCAAATCACTTCCCCTTTCCCGTTTCCTCCCTCCCCGAAAGTCCCATAAGCCCCCTTCCCTCCCCCTTTTCTCCGTTCAACCCCCTCTCATTACTCTGTCCTGGCGTTCCCCTACATCCAGTCTTTCCAGGACCAGGGGTCTCTCCTTCCATCTTTTTAGAAATCTATTGATATGCTGATTGTGTCTAGGGTATTCTGAGATTCTGGGTCAATATCCCCTTATCAGTGACTTCATACCATGTGTGATCTTTTGTGATTGGGTTACCTCACTAAGGATGATATTTTCAAGTTCTGACCATTTGCCTAGGAATTTCGTGAATTCATTGTTTTTAATTGCAGAGTAGTATTCCATTGTGTAAATATACCACATCTTCTGAATCCATTCCTCCGTTGAGGGACATCTGGGTTCTTTCCAGCTTCTGGCTATTATAAATAAGGCTGCTATGAATATAGTGGAGCATGTGTCCTTATTGCATGCAGGTAAAGTCTCTGGGTATATGCCCAGGAGTGGTATAGCCGGATCCTCCGGAAGTGTCATGCCCAGTTTTCTGAGGAGCCGCCAGACTGCTTTCCAGAGTGGTTGTACCAGCCTGCAATTCCACCAGCAGTGGAGGAGTGTTCCTCTTTCTCCACATCCTCGCCAACAACTGCTGTCTCCTGTGTTTTTGATCTTAGCCATCCTGACTGGTGTGAGATGGAATCTCAGGGTTGTTTTGATTTGCATTTCCCTAATGACTAAGGATGATGAACATCTCTTTAGGTGCTTCTCAGCCATTAGATATTCTTCAGGTGAGAACTCTTTGTGTAGCTCTGTACCCCATTTTTTAATAGGGTTACTTGCCTCTCTGGAGTTTAACTTCTTGAGTTCTTTGTATATCTTGGATATTAGCCCTCTGTCGGATGTAAGGTTGGTAAAGATCATTTCCCAGTTAGTTGGTTGCCGCTTTGTCTTTTTGACGGTGTCTTTTGCCTTGCAAAAACTTTGTAATTCAATGAGGTCCCATTTGTCTATTCTTGATCTTAGAGTATAAGCTATTGGAGTTCTGTTCAGGAAATTCTCCCCTGTGCCCATATGTTCAAGGTTCTTCCCTAGTTTCCCTTCTATTAGTTTCAGTGTGTCTGGTTTTATGTGGAGATCTTTGATCCACTTAGAATTGAGCTTAGTGCAAGGAGATAAGGATGGGTCAATTTGCATTCTTCTGCATGTTGACCTCCAGCTGAGCCAGCACCATTTGTTGAAAAGGCTATCTTTTTTCCACTGGATGGTTTTAGCTCCTTTGTCAAAGATCAAGTGACCATAGGAGTGTGGATTCATTTCTGGGTCTTCAATTCTGTTCCATTGATCTACATGTCTGTTACTGTACCAATACCATGCAGTTTTTAACACTATTGCTCTGTAGTACAGCTTGAGGTCCGGGATACTGATTCCCCCAGAGGTTCTTTTACTCTTGAGAATAGTTTTAGCTATTCTGGGTTTTCTGTTATTCCAGATGAATTTTTGAATTGCTCTTTCTAACTCTATGAAGAATTGAGTTGGGATTTTGATGGGGATTGCATTGAATCTGTGTATTACTTTTGGTAAGATGCTCATTTTTACTATATTAATCCTGCCAATCCATGAGCATGGCAGATTTTTCCATCTTCTGAGGTCTTCTTCAATTTCTTTCTTCAGAGATTTGAAGTTCTTGTCATACAGATCTTTCACTTGTTTGGTTGGCGTCACGCCAAGATACTTAATATGGTTTGTGGCTATCGTAAAGGGTATTATTTCTCTTACTTCTTTCTCAGCCTGCTTATCCTTTGAGTATAGGAAGGCTTCTGACTTGCTTGAGTTGATTTTATATCCGGCCACTTTGCTGAAGTCGTTTATCAGCTGTAGGAGTTCTCTGGTGGAGTTCTTTGGGTCGCTTATGTATACTATCATATCGTCTGCAAATAGTGATAGTTTGACTTCTTCCTTTCCAATTTGTATCCCTTTGACCTCTTTTTGTTGTCTAATTGCTCTAGCTAGAACTTCAAGTACTATATTGAAAAGATATGGAGAGAGAGGGCAGCCTTGTCTAGTCCCTGATTTTAGTGGGATTGCTTCAAGTTTCTCTCCGTTTAGATTGATGCTGGCTACTGGTTTGCTGTAAATTGCTTTTACTATGTTTAGATATGGGCCTTGAATTCCTGATCTTTCCAAGACCTTTAGCATGAAAGGATGCTGAATTTTGTCAAATGCTTTCTCAGCATCTAATGAGATGACCATGTGGGTTTTTTTTTGAGATTGTTTATGTAGTGGATTACATTGATGGATTTCCTTATATTGAACCATCCCTGCATCCCTGGGATGAAGCCTACTTGATCATGGTGAATGATCGTTTTGATGTGTTCTTGGATTCGGTTGGCAAGAATTTTATTGAGTATTTTTGCATCGATATTCATAAGAGAGATTGGCCTGAGATTCTCTTTCTTGTCGGATCTTTGTGTGCTTTTGGTATTAGCATAATTGTGGCTTCATAGAACGAGTTGGGTAGTGTTCCTTCTGTTTCTATTTTGTGGCACAGTTTGAAGAGTATTGGTGTTAGGTCTTCTTTGAAGGTCTGATAGAATTCTGCACTAAAACCATCTGGACCTGTGCTTTTTTTGGTTGGAAGACTTCCAATGACAACTTCTATTTCTTCAGGGGTTATAGGACGGTTTAGATGGTCTATTTGATCCTGATTTAATTTTGGTACTTGGTATCTGTCAAGGAAATTGTCCATTTCCTCAAGATTTTCTAGTTGTGTTGAATACAGGTTTTTGTAGTAGGATCTGATGATTTTTTGAATTTCCTCAGTTTCTGTTGTTATCTCTCCCTTTTCGTTTCTGATTTTATTAATTTGGATACTATCTCTGTGCCCTCTGGTTAGTCTGGCTAAGGGCTTATCTATCTTGTTGATTTTCTCAAAGAACCAACTCCTCGTTTTGTTGATTCTTTGTATGGTTTCACTTGTTCCTACTTGATTGATTTCAGCCCTGAGTTTGATGATTTCCTGCCTTCTACTCCTCTTTGGTGTATTTGCTTCTTTATGTTCCAGGGCTTTCAGGTGTGCCATTAAGCTGTTAGTGTATGCTGTCTCCCGTTTCTTTTTGGCGGCACTCAGGGCTATGAATTTTCCTCTTAGCACTGCTTTCATTGTGTCCCATAAGTTAGGGTATGTTGTGCCTTCACTTTCATTAACTTTCAAAAAGTCTTTGATTTCTTTCTTTATTTCCACCTTGACCAAGTTATCATTGAGTAGAGCATTGTTCAGCCTCCATGTGTACGTGGGTTTTCTTTTGTTTTTGTTGCCATTGAAGACCACCCTTATTCCATAGTGATCTGGTAGGAGGCATGGGATTATTTCTATCTTCTTGTATCTGTTGAGGTCTGATTTGTGACCAATTATATGGTCAATTTTGGAGAAGGTACCATGAGGAGCTGAGAAGAAGGTGTATTCTTTAGCTCTAGGATGAAATGTTCTATATATATCAGTTAGTTCCATTTGGTCCAAGGCTTCAATTAGATTCACTGTGTCCCTGTTTAGTTTCTGCTTTCCTGAACGATCCATTTCAGAGAGCGGGGTGTTGAAGTCACCCACTATTATTGTGTGCGGTGCGATGTGTGCTTTGAGTTTTAGTAAAGTTTCTTTTACGAATGAGGGTGCCCTTGCATTTGGAGCATAGATATTCAGGATTGAGAGTTCTTGATGGTGGATTTTTCCCTTGATCAGTATGTAGTGTCCTTCTGTGTCTTTTTTGATGACTTTAGGTTGAAAATCAATTTTATCCGATATTAGGATGGCTACTCCACCTCGTTTCTTGGGGCCATTTGCTTGTAAAATTGTTTTCCAGCCTTTTACTCTGAGGTAGTGTTTGTCTTTGACACTGAGGTGCGTTTCCTGCATGCAGCAAAATGCTGGGTCCTGTTTACGTATCCAGTCTGCTAGTCTATGTCTTTTAATTGGGGAATTGAGACCATTGATATTAAGAGAGATTAAGGCATAGTGATTATTGCCATCTGCCATTCTTGACACTATCTTTATGTTTGAGTGGTTATCTACTTTTGGGTTTGATTCAAGAAGGTTATTATCTCATTTTTTCCAGGGTGTTGTTTCTCTCCCTGTATTGGAGGTTTCCACCTATTATCCGTTGCAGGGCTGGATTTGTGGAAAGATATTGTGAAAATTTGGTTTTATCATGGAATATCTTGGTCTCTCCATCTATGGTGATTGAGAGTTTTGCTGGGTATAGTAGTCTAGGCTGGCATTTGTGCTGTCTTAGTGTCTGCATGAGATCTGCCCAGGATCTTCTGGCTTTCATAGTCTCTGGTGAGAAGTCTGATGTGATTCGGATAGGTCTTCCTTTGTATGTTACTTGGCCCTTTTCTCTTACTGCATTTAGTATTCTTTCTTTGTTTAGAACATTCGGTGTTTTGATTATTATGTGACGGGAGGTATTTCTGTTCTGGTCCAGTCTGTTTGGAGTTCTGTAGGCTTCTTGTACGTTCATCGGCATCTCTCTCTTTAAGTTAGGGAAGTTTTCCTCCATAATTTTGTTGAAGATGTTTACTGGCCATTTAAGTTGCAAATCTTCACTCTCATCTATACCTATAATCCTTAGGTTTGGTCTTCTCATTGTGTCCTGGATTTCCTGGATGTTTTGGGTTACGCGTTTTTTGCATTTTGCATTTTCTTTGACTGTTGAGTCGATGCTTTCTATGGAATCTTCAGCACCTGAGATTCTTTCTTCCATCTCTTGTATTCTATTGTTGATGTTTGCATCTATGACTCCTGATTTCTTCCCAAGGTTTTCTATCTCCAAAGTTGTCTCCCTTTGTGATTTCTTAGTTGTTTCTACTTCCTTTTTTAGTTCCTGGATGGATTTGCTGAGATCCTTCACTTGTTTGTTTGTATTTTCCTGTATTTCTTTAAGGTATTTTTGCATTACCTCTTTCAGGATTTCTTCCTGATGACCCACGTTCTCCTGTATTTCTCTGAGCGATTTTTGTGTTTCCTCCTCATGGGATTCCATCTGTTGATCCATCGTCTCCTGCATTTCTTTAAGCAGTTCTCGTGTTTCCTTTGTAAGGGCATCTAACCGTTGATTCATTTCTTTAAGCAATTTTTGTGTTGCCTCCTTATGGGCATCCGTCTGTTGACCCATATTCTTCTGCATTTCTTTATGCAAATTTCGTGATTCCTTTGTGAGTGCATCTACCCGTTGATTCATCTCGTTAAGCGATTTTTGTGTTGTCTCCTTGTGCGCCTCCATCTTTTGATCCATGTTCTCCCGCATTTCTCTAAGCGATTTTTGTGTTTCCTTTGTAAGGGCTTCTAACCGTTGATTCATGGTCTCCTGTAACTCTTTATGAGATTTATTTGTGTCCTTCTTGTGATCCTCTAATAGCATCATGAGAAGTGATTTTAAATCCAGATCTTGTCTTTCGGGTGTGGTGGGGTATCCAGGACTTGCTGCTGTTGGAGAGTTGGGTTCGGATGGTCCCACATTACTTTGATTACTGTTAGTAACATTCCTACGTTTGCCTTTTGCCATCTGGATACCTCTGGTGTTAGTTGGTCCTGCTGCCACTGGCTGTTGGTTGGACCTCCTGTGAGCCTGCAAAGCTATTTCTGCCCCCCCTGGATTACCAGGATTCCCCTGGCACCGATTTCTGGGGCCTGCCTGCTCCTGAGTGACTTTGGAGCCCTAATGTGCTTTGCCCCAAGTGATCTTATATTGGGGAGGCCTTGCACATCTAAAGGCTCAGCCTAGTGGATTCCTGGAGCAGAGGTCGCCAAAGGGAGGCTGGCAGGCTCCTGCCCTGTGCAGGGGTGTGTGATCTCTCCTGGGGGGGGAGGGGGCGTCCCTCTGCCAGGCAGAAGTCCCACAGCAGATCTGGCGCGCTGGTCACTGCAGATCAGCCCAGCACCTGGGAGCAGGTTACACACAAGCTGCCTGAACCCGAAGCGATATTATGCCTGTCTGTCTCTGAGCCTGGCGGTCCCAACTACCTGGTCACTGGAGCAAAGATGGCGGAGGGCACTCTCCGTGGCGCTGCTCACCCTGTGGTCACGATGGCCCGCCGATCTGGCACCCAGACGACCACAGCGCCAACCCGCCCTCGGGCACAGACGGAAGCCCCAACAGGCCGTGTCCCAAGTGATGTTATATTGGGGGGAGAGCCTGGGTACCGGTCTCTCCAGCGCAGTCCATTGGAACAGAGGTCGCGTAAGGAAAGCTGGCAGGCTCCCTCCCAGCGCGGGGTCCCTCCACCAGGCAGAAGGTCCCACCGCAGAGCTGGCGCGCTGGTTACTGCAGATCAGCCCAGCACCTGGGAGCAGGTTACACACAAGCTGCCTGAAACCGAAGCGATATTATGCCTGTCTGTCTCTGAGCCTGGCGGTCCCAACTACCTGGTCACTGGAGCAAAGATGGCGGAGGGCACTCTCCGTGGCGCCGCTCACCCTGTGGTCACGATGGCCCGCCGATCTGGCACCCAGACGACCACAGCGCCAACCCGCCCTCGGGCACAGACGGAAGCCCCAACAGGCCGTGTCCCAAGTGATGTTATATTGGGGGGAGAGCCTGGGTACCGGTCTCTCCAGCGCAGTCCGCGGGAACCCATTTAAGAGATTTTATATGAACAGATTTTAATGATGTCATCTTTTATACTCTTAACAGTGAGCACCCTTCCCCCCTTCCCCTCCCAGGGTGATGCTTCTGAATTTTGTTTTTATTTTATTTTTTATTTTCTAAGTTTTTTTTATTTACATTCCAAATCATTTCCCCTTTCCCATTTCCTCCCTCCCCGAAAGTCCCATAAGCCCCCTTCCCTCCCTCTTTTCTCCATTCAACCCCCTCTCGTTTCTCTGTCCTGGCGTTCCCCTACATCCAGTCTTTCCAGGACCAGGGGTCTCTCCTTCCATCTTCTTAGAAATCTATTGATATGCGAATTGTGTCTAGGGTATTCCGAGATTCTGGGTCAATATCCCCTTATCAGTGACTGCATACCATGTGTGTTCTTTTGTGATTGGGTTACCTCACTAAGGATGATATTTTCAAGTTCTGACCATTTGCCTAGGAATTTCGTGAATTCATTGTTTTTAATTGCAGAGTAGTATTCCATTGTGTAGATATACCACATCTTCTGAATCCATTCCTCCGTTGAGGGACATCTGGGTTCTTTCCAGCTTCTGGCTATTATAAATAAGGCTGCTATGAACATAGGGGAGCATGTGTCCTTATTGCATGCAGGTAAAGTCTCTCGGTATATGCCCAGGAGTGGTATAGCCGGATCCTCCGGGAGTGTCATGCCCAGTTTTCTGAGGAACCGCCAGACTGCTTTCCAGAGTGGTTGTACCAGCTTGCAATTCCACCAGCAGTGGAGGAGTGTTCCTCTTTCTCCACATCCTCGCCAACAACTGCTGTCTCCTGTGTTTTTGATCTTAGCCATTCTGACTGGTGTGAGATGGAATCTCAGGGTTGTTTTGATTTGCATTTCCCTAATGACTAAGGATGATGAACATCTCTTTAGGTGCTTCTCAGCCATTAGATATTCTTCAGGTGAGAACTCTTTGTTTAGCTCTGTACCCCATTTTTTAATAGGGTTACTTGCCTCTCTGGAGTTTAACTTCTTGAGTTCTTTGTGTATATTGGATATTAGCCCTCTGTCGGATGTAAGGTTGGTAAAGATCATTTCCCAGTTAGTTGGTTGCCGCTTTGTCTTTTTGACAGTGTCTTTTGCCTTGCAAAAACTTTGTAATTTAATGAGGTCCCATTTGTCTATTCTTGATCTTAGAGCATAAGCTATTGGAGGTCTGTTCAGGAAATTCTCCCCTGTGCCCATATGTTCAAGGTTCTTCCCTAGTTTCCCTTCTATTAGTTTCAGTGTGTCTGGTTTTATGTGGAGATCCTTGATCCACTTGGAATTGAGCTTAGTGCAAGGAGATAAGAATGGGCCAATTTGCATTCTTCCGCATGGTGACTTCCAGTTGAGCCAGCACCATTTGTTGAAAAGGCTATCTTTTTTCCACTGGATGGTTTTAGCTCCTTTGTCAAAGATCAAGTGACCATAGGAGTGTGGATTCATTTCTGGGTCTTCAATTCTGTTCCATTGATCTACATGCCTGTCACTGTACCAATACCATGCGGTTTTTAACACTATTGCTCTGTAGTACAGCTTGAGGTCCGGGATACTGATTCCCCCAGAGGTTCTTTTACTCTTGAGAATAGTTTTAGCTATTCTGGGTTTTCTGTTATTCCAGATGAATTTTTGAATTGCTCTTTCTAACTCTATGAAGAATTGAGTTGGGATTTTGCTGGGGATTCAATTGAATCTGTATATTACTTTTGGTAAGATGGTCATTTTTACTATATTAATCCCTTTCCCCCTTCCCCTCCCAGGGTGTTGCTTCTGAATTTTGTAATATGAGAAATATGAGAGTGGACTGATTTTTGCAGTAATAAATTTTAGCAAAAAATCTTGACTTTGTTAACAAACCTGACAAAATTAATAGGAAACTTAAGAACATTAAATTCTTATCTTGTAAAATTACTCATTTTCCGATCTTACTAACATTAAATCAACAACAGAGAGAGTCTAATCACTTTTGTTACTTGAGAATCAGGGTTCTCATCTATGAGCTCTTATCTTTGTTGCTAAAATGATTTAAACACAGGCTCAGAACAAAGTCCCAGCACCATTTTCTTTAGTATTTGAAAGAAAACCAATAGGGTAAGCTGTCTGTACATCTCTTGGCAGTTCAGTTCTCTATTACGGGAAATTAAGAAGAACAGAAGTGATGAATTTTGCGATAGGATCTAAAAATGTGAGCAGTGGAGGAAGGCAAGCAACTGGGCGGGGTTCTTTAGAGAAAGACCAAGGATGTCCAAAGTGGGAGAGCAAGCCTGCTTAGAATTTTAGCTGATACATACATACCTACGTACCTACATTACATACACACACACACACACACACACACACACACACACACACACACACACACATACTGGATAGAAAGGGGTGGAGAAGGAAAAGGTATACATTTTGAGTTACATCTTAGGAAAGCAGGCAGGTGGAGTTGTGGAAATGTGTGTGTGATTGCACTGAGGGACGGGCTCTGGGGTTCATGAGGTCACTCAGTTAAGGGCTTATGATTTTTCCTATCCTTCAGCATTTTTCCAGGTGAATTGGCTTTCCTGATAGGTGGTCTCAGGTGTGCAGGTGGCTGATAGACATAGTTGGATTAACTCTTAAGAAAGAGATAATAGTATGTAGTATTTGGGGCACTTAGAATGTCCTTTCACAACACAGGTTCAGGGTGAGAAATCAGATTCTGCTACTTGGATGAGAAGGAGACAGCTTTCCTTTAATGGGCCCAGCAAAGCGCTGGTACCTTCTCCTTCCATATGTACATATATACATACATATACACACACATACACATATACATATACATGTGTGTCCTAAGGGAGTGGTGCATTTTTGTTTTTGTTTTTTGTTTTGATTTGTTTTTTTTTTTTTGTTTGTTTTTAGAGACAGGGTTTCTCTGTATAGTCCTGGATGTCCTGGAACTCACCAGGCTGGCCTCAAACTCAGAAATCCACCTGCCTCTGCCTCCCAAGTGCTGGGCTTAAAGGCATGCACCACCACTCCCCCAAGTGGTGCATTTTTAATGGCCTCCAAACCTGTTCTTGTCTGTTTAACTACCTAACATTTTGAACACAAAGTATAAAAGGTCTTATAAATAACATTTTGGATGTATTAAATCTACAATTTATTTTTAAAATCTTTCAGTTTGACTCTAATATTTTATCTGCTTCCTAAAATTGCATAATTAGTGTCTCAGTTAGCAGTTTCTCTTCTTTATAATTTAAACATTTATGTTATATATTTACCTCTCAATTCTATTTCTTTGATATATAATATTTGTGTTATATGTCAGTTTTAGATATATAGTTATTTGTGTTATATGTCAGGTTTAGATATATAGTTATTTTTATTATAACTAGAAAATTAAACTTGATTCTGTGAATCTGGGTGTTTTGTCTGCATGTGTGTTTGTGCTCCACATGCATGTCTGGCATGCATGGAGGTCAGAGGAGGGAAAGTGTCCAATTCCCTGGAACTGGAATTGCAGATGGTTGTGAGCTGCCATGTGGGTGCTGGGAATTGAAGCTGAATCCTTCAGAAGAGCAGTCCGTGTGCTTAACTGTTGTGCTATCTCTGTAGCCCTCATTATAATCTCTACCAACATGAGTTATTTTTATTTTTAGATGTATATGTGTATGTGATATGTACATGTCCACATGATGGGCATGTGTGTCCGCCTGTGGAGACCCGAGGTTGACATCAGGTGTCTTACCTGATCATTTCTACCTTATATATCAAAGCGAGACCTCTCACTTTTTCCAGGAGATCATGCTCTAAGAGTTCCTAACTCTCATCTTCTGGCTGCTATGCCCACCAAGCACTGCAGTCCTCATAGCTGTGAACCAAGCACTTTACCCACTGAGCCATCTCCCAGCCCCAAGATGTTTACTATAAAAAATACTATCATAAGACATTTTATTTCATTAACAAGGAGTTCTGATCTATTGCATTCTGGTGTGAGGACTTTTGAAAATTAAGCTAATATGTTGAAATTTTTTTGAGACTTGTTTCTGGACAATTACATGATTAATTATTTGTGCTTGATTTAGTAAGATGTATATTCCTTAATTTCCAGTTCAAATTATTCATGCTCATTAGATGAAGTTTGTTAAATGTTCCATGTGATTTCTAATTTAATTAAGTTATTCCTACATAAGAACTCTGATAGTGTTGGTTTTTGGTGATATGTTCATTTCTTTTTGTGACTTCTCAATGTTGTTTATCTATCTTGTTAACTTTATCTATTTTCTTAAGCACATGAAGTTGCGGAGATATTGATCTTTTTTATGTAAGTCATATATTATATGGTAAATACCTCCATGTCAAATCATGCTTTCAGTTTTTAAGTTTTGTGAATATTAGGGTCTTAATAGCTTTGGGTGGGGGAGGTATCAAACATTTATATGATTTATCTCCTTGTCCTTTTCTGTTTATCTTCAGGTTCAATGAACTTTATCCTATCTCTAGAATGATATATAGCTTTATATTTTTACCTAGTCAATATGGTAGCTTTTTCTACTTGTGAATAGATCCATCTAAATATAGTTACTCATGTATTTCAATTTATTTCTACTGTGTAATTTGTATTTGACTGGGACCAGCAGGTCATTCTTCAGTGACAGGGTCCTAAGGGGGATTATCAGGGATGAGAACATAAAGAAGATTGAAAAGCTTGGGTCAGGAGGTCTGGCACAAGCTGTATCTATGCTATGCCAGTTCTGAAGAAGTACTGCATGTTATATACTATTTGCAGGAGAAAAATGGGCCAGAGCCAGTGGGAAGCTAGCATGTAATAGGATGAAGTCAGCAGGAAGCTAATGAAGCAACGTTACTCCAGGGGATAACAAGATACCTGACATGGGTCATAGACCAAGCATATAGTGTCCCTGGGACTGACAATTCCAGTCTCTTCAGGGGGAAAAGCTACATTCTCAGGAATGAAAACCTTGACCCCTTAAAGGGGTCAGCCTC
The DNA here is from genome assembly GCA_036184795.1 of Tokudaia tokunoshimensis. NCBI lineage: Eukaryota > Metazoa > Chordata > Mammalia > Rodentia > Muridae > Tokudaia > Tokudaia tokunoshimensis. Next base: position 76,926,805 of record BTHU01000008.1, read on the forward strand.
AGCCTCAGACCCAGACAAGACCTTGCCAAGTCTGCCCCTGGGCAAGGACACAGAAGTAGATTCCGTCTGTCCTTCTTTCATCGGGGCCTCTGAGAAAGCCTTGGATTGGTCTGGCTCTTAACAGTTAGTGATCTTCCCATGGTTTACCTTCTCTTGGTTTCCTTTAGATCATTTGTTCTTAACCTTTGGGTCTTGACCCCTTTCAGGGGTCAAATGATTCTTTCGTAGGGGTCACCTCAGACCAACAGCAACACAGATATTTGCATTATGATTAATAACAGTAGCAACATTATGGTTGTGAAGTAATAATTTTATGGTTGGGGATCACCACACAAAAACTTGTTATTAAATGGTTTCAGCATTAGAAAGGTTGAGACCCACTGCTCCCAATCAATGTGTTTCTTTTTCAATTTAGTTTATTTTTAAAGAATGCTTCAGGACTTTCGCCTTCACTGGGACTGTACTAGTGCTTTTTTCTTTCTTTCTTTCTTTCTTTCTTTCTTTCTTTCTTTCTTTCTTTCTTTCTTTCTTTCTTTCTTTCTTGTTTGTTTGTTTTGGTTTTGATTTGTTTTGTTTTCCCTTTTCTTTTTTTTTATTGAATATATTCTTCATTTACATTTCAAATGTTATACCTTTTCCTGGTTTCCCCCCTCCCAAAAAATCCCCAACCCATCCTCCCTCCCCCTGCCTCCTAGAAGATGCCCCTCCGCCCAACCCACTCCCACCTACCCCCCCCCCCGGATTTCCCCATGCTGGGGCATCTATTGAGCTTTCATAGGACCAAGGACCTCTCCTCCCACCGATGTCCAACAAGGCTTTCCTCTGCCACAATTGTGTCTGGAACCATGTGTACCCCTTGGTTGATGGCTTAGTCCCTGAGAGTCTTGGGGGTTCTGGTTGGCTGACATCATCGTTCTTCCCATGAGGCTGCAAACCCCTTCAGCTCCTCCAGTCTTCCCTCCAACTCCTCCATTGGGGACCCTGCGCCCAGTCCAATGGTTTGCTGCTAGCATCTGCCTCTGTATCTGCAAGTCTCTGACAGGGCCCCTCAGGAGACAGCCATAACAGGCTCCTTTCTGTTTTCTTTGACATGAGCAGTTGTGGTGTTCTTCCACTAGCTAGAGTGTAGACAGCCATGGGTGGACTGCCAGTCTCTTATTTGCAAGCTACTCACCTAATAAAGATAAACTTGCAATTTTATGTGTGTAATATATAACACATTCTCTGATGATTTATATGCACACACACGGTCTTGACTAAAACTTTTCCTCTCCTGTTCTTCTCTTCCTTTATATTTTCCTGAAACTCCAGTTTAGTGAAAAGTTTTGCTCCACCTTCCAGGTCTTGTTTGATTGCTTTCTTATATTTTATATTTATATTTCTGCTAAGCAATAAAGAATATTCTCTCTCTCTCTCTCTCTCTCTCTCTCTCTCTCTCTCTCTCTGTCACTACACAGTCGGCTTCAAACCCATGCAATTCTGTTTCAGCCTCCAAGTACTAGGCTGCATTACATGTGCAGGCTGGCAACTGCTGTAAGCAATGCTTTTATTAGCAATTTCTCTAGGTTTATGCTCCAAATCATAATGTGTCATTTTGTTTCTGTTTTGTCTGTTTTTTTTAAATTGAAAAATTATATATATACATAAAATTACAGAGTATTAACACACTGATTAATTTAAATATTTTTCTTCACAATTAACATTAAAATGAAGACATGCAAACCTTCCAGATGTCCTCAAAATTACCTGCCACATAGTTCTAGATTTCAAAGGACATTTCATACAGGTATATGATGTGCTTTGAGCAGATCCACAACTTACAAACTTCCTAAACTTTTATCATTTTTATCTTTATCACCCCTCCCTCCTATTAGCCCTGTCCTCATAGACAGCAGATAGCTTCTTCATGTCATATATATATATATATATATATATATATATATATATATATATTAATGCACATACTTATATATATGGTTTTATATACCAGTATGAAGTCTAGGAGGCACGGATGAGAGAATATATGGTATTTGGCTCATTAGTCTGACTTAATTCACTTGATAGGACAATCTGCAGTTGCATCTGAATTTCTGCAGACAGCACAAAGCGTCTCCTTCTTTATGGCCAAGTGATAAACAATGGTTCTTTTCCTATCTGCCTGTTCTTCTGGAGACAGACCCAGAGCACTCCAGGAGAGAGCTTTGCTTTAGCCCCGTTGTATGTCTTTGTTTTTTAAATCTCAGCTAATAAAATCACAAGGATGTTTATCTTAAGTGCTGTTTGTGTGTGTGTGTGTGCACTTTTAAAGCCTTCGCCTCGGTAGTAATTTTAGAGCAGTGAATACTCTTGTTTGGCTGTCAGTTCCTTGGGCAACAATGCTACCCATTGCTTGGGTCCCCATCACACGTTGCCTGACCAGTTTTTAGTTATTTCTTGAGTTATGAGTTCTTTTTGCTGTGAGAGTTCTCTTGCCTGAGAGACATGGGTGTTCATAGAACAAAAGGAAGCTGCCCCGGCAGAGCTCCTCAGGCTCCTTCTCCATTGTCCCTTTGCAACTGGACCTTGTCCTCTGAACAGACGAGTCACATTTATCCTCCCAGCACAGCTCTTTATTTATTTATTCTTTGGCTCATGTTTTAGGACTCTGGAAATCTGAGTCCAGAGAAAGGAAAGTAAATACTATACACACCCCTTTCCTTCTAAGAATGACTCCGTTCTCTCTCTTCCTGTTTTCTGTCTCTGCAGAAAACATGGAACCCCACATCCAGCTCACAAGGAAACTTCTCCCCTGAACACTTTTATTCCAAGAGAGATGACTATGTGGTGATTTGGTGATTCCAACACTATAATTCAACATCTGGAGTGGATATCTTACTGCTCAGTAGTTTATCTAGGCTTATCATACTTATTAATGTTACTTATTAATTTAATACATATTATTCATTATATTATATATATGATATAATTTAATACTTATTAAGTAGTGTAACTTGTTAATTATTATATTAGGATTTGTGATCACTTTGACTTTTTATGTGCCTAGTGCTGAATTAAGTCATTTACATAATTAAGTAAGAAGTTGTGATTAAGGAACAACCACCACTTTATTTTAGTCAGTACTGTACTTGTGAACCATGTTGCAGTCAAGAAAGAGTGTTCTGAGAATGACCCTCAGATTTGTCAATGCAAAAGCAAAACAAAACAGCCCTTAAAACAAAATCACAGCTCTCATTTTAAAGGGAAGAAGAGTGAATTTATTTGAATAGAGATTTAGGTTATCCCAAATTCTAACATAGAAGCAGTTTCATGAAGTTTATAGTTTAACAGAACAAAGAAAGTCATAAGTCAAGGCACATTTGAAATACATTAGTGGGTACATCAAGAAAGGTGGTTATGGCAAGATGGGGGAAACTTTCTATAGGCTTCATATGCTGTCTGATACATTCTTATCTTTTAGCTTGGTAAAAGCTGGTTGGTGCATAAATTATTTGATTTCAAAAGGCGTTTTTTCTATTAGTCATAGGATGTCAGTTCTCACACAGAGGTGGACAAGAAATGGATATTCAAGGAACTAATGCTAGTCCTGATAAAGTAGTCTCCAGATCGGCAACATTCCAGTTCTTCACATCACTGCAGTTCCATCAATCAGTTATTTTTTTGCAGGCATAGCTTCTTCCCAATATTTCTCATTGGTAAATTAGAGACCTGTGCTCAACTCTGTATCTGCCTAGTAATATATGCATAAGCTTTATAAAGTACTAACCATTATTTTATGTAACAGATTATATATATTATATATAATATATAAATTTATATTTATTATACAAAATATATACATATAAAATTATAGACTGTTCATGATTTCATATGAATTTCATGATCTGAATTATATTATTGATCAGAAATCACTGAGTTACCAAGCAGAGAAATTTAGATTATGTATGTAAAGCACTTAACTTAGTGCTTAAAGCATACTAGTAATTAGGATATAGATGCTGGCCTTCTTTCAGAAGTTATAAAACTGTAGAATTCTTCGACCAGAACCAATGCCACACTCCTCATGTATTACAATCTTTTATAATATTGTCAAGTATTAAATTGGCTAAGATGAAAAAATCAAGACATGGTAAAATAAAAAATTAAATTTGTGTATTTGGGTTTAAAGCAACTCCTCTTTAATTTCTGATTTCCCCCCCCTCCCCACTATATTTTGCATGGGCTAAAAATCATCAATTCATTTAGGAAATGAGGGTATAACTACTACAAAGCAGATTCTCTCATTTCAAATAATTTAAAAGCAAAGGTACTCCAGACATTCTCCGGGCATTAGCTATGTACTTCAGTATGCTGCCATTCTTAGGCCAGGAGCAGCTCAGAACTTATTTTGAGAAAAGTAGGCAAGAAAGTACAACTCATGGTAAACTATAATGGGCTAGCCAGCTCTAACCTGGGAAAACCAACTCTAAGGCAGTGGGTCTATCACTTTGGCAATCTCCACATACCCTTCAAGGTCAGGCCTAAATACTGGGTACTGAATTGAGTACATCTTCTGTTTTAGTCAGGGTTTCTATTCCTGCACAAGCATCATGACCAAGAAGCAAGTTGGGGAGGAAAGGGTTTATTCAACTTACACCTTCCACACTGTTGTTCATCACCAAAGGAAGTCAGGACTGGAACTCAGGCAGGTCAGGAAGCAGGAGCTGATGCAGAGGCCATGGAGGGATGTTTCTTACTGGCTTGCTTCCCCTGGCTTGCTCAGCTTGCTTTCTTATAGAACCCAAGACTACCAGCCCAGGGATGGCACCACCCACAATGGGCCCTCCTTTCTTGATCACTAATTGAAAAAAATGCCTTACAACTAGATCTCATGGAGGCATTTCCTCAAGGGAGGTTCCTTCCTCTGTGATAACGCCAGCTTGTGTCAAGTTGACACTCAAAACCAGCCAGTTCATCTTCCTTATTTTTCTATATAGCACAAAAGACCAGACAATCTGCTCTTTCATAACCATTACGCCAACTGATGCTTTCAGAATTTGCTCAAAATTTCTTTCTTTTTTTTTGTTTTTTTTCTAATGCCTGTTGCATCTTATTCCCAAGTCTTCTCCTCTATTAAAATTATACTAAAAAGAATTAAAGAGACAAAAGCCATGAGTTTGAGGAGCAAGCAATGGGAGTTATCTGGGGATGGTCGGAGAGAGAAAAGGTGAGAGGAAAATCATGTAATTATATTTGAATGTCAAAAAATGTGTTTTTTCCTGATCTTTTAAACCTTTGTTCAGGTCACAAAACTTCTTACTCATTTCTCCTTGTCAAGTTTTTACTTCTCAAAAATTTTTTATAGTACTTATGTCTGTATCAGTTCAGTTTCCTTTGTCTCTATCTTGTTTATGATTTTATTTATTTTACTTTAACAGTAATAGTTCAATAATACTAAAAACTTCTCTCATTGGTTAATCTTCCACAAAGGAAGTTTCAGATCTAGGCAAGTTAAGAGATAAATCCTACATACCTTCAAAGAAATGGATTATTTCTGTTATACGGAACTTTCCAGGCAGAAAAAAAAATCCAAAAAATGACCCCCTCTTTTTACAATGCTAAAACAATCTTGATATTAAAACTAGACAAAGTGAATAAATTGTGCCTCAAATCAATCTGTTTATGAAAGGAACTGCCAAAAATCTACCCAAGTATTGCTAAAATGAATTGAAGGAATATTAAAAACATAATTTGAAATTCTTATATTCCAGATTTCAATTGGGTTTCCTATTAGAAAATATATGAATTTGCTAGAAGATTAAAGAAAGAGCAAAACCTAGTTTCTTATGCAATAAAAGCACATAAGTTATTTAGGAATTAAAAATAGCCTTAAGAATAATGAACATAAAATATGTATGCTGACATTCTCAGCAAATATTATACTTAATGGAATAATGCTGGATATACTTATTTTTGAATCAGGGCTAAGAAACTTACTACATATCACTGTTTATTATTGTTTTGGATTTCTAGTTTCTAAAAGTAAGTGTAGCAGGTGATGGTACATTCCTATGATGTAACCCAAGGAACAGACACAGGGGAATTGCCCAAGTTCTAGGTCAGCCTGTTTTGCACAGTAAGTTCCAGGCCAGCTAAGAAAACATAGTGAGAAAAAAAACAAGAAAGAAAACATAGTGAGAACCTTTTCCAAAAGCATAAAGACAAAAATAATATAAAACTAAGTATATACAATGCCTTCTATTGACCAGATCCAAAGAAAGACCAAATTTGGTAACTGAGGGTAGGATAGATGAGACACACTGTGGTGGTTTTGTATATTCTTGGCTCAGGAAGTGGCACTACTAGGGGATGTGGCCTTGTTGGAGTAGGTGTGTCTCTACGGGCGTGGGCTTTAAGACCTTCATCCTAGTTGTTTGGAAACAAGTCTTCTAGCTGCCTTTAGAACAAGAGGTAGAAGTCTCTGCTCTTCCATCCTTGTGTCTGCCTGGATGCTGCCATGCTCCCACCTTGATGATAATGGGCCGAACCTCTGAACTTGTAAGCCAGTCCCAATTAAATGTTGTCCTTTATAAGAGTTGTCTTGGTTATGGTGTCTGTTCACAGCAGTAAAACCCTAAAAAAGACACACGCTAATGGCTAACTGCAATGCATTGACCATCCCCATGAGTATCAAGTGCCTCAGTCTCCCCATGTATGACAGATACACAGAGGGGAGTATACACTGTGCATTCCTGTGTACATGTTGCACACACACATATATGTAGTCACATTATGGAAGCCACTATTCAGCACTTGACAGGTGACTATTGTGAACTGAATGTGTGCTGAGCATGAAATGCAATACCAAATTTCAAAGACAGCATAAAAAAACAAAACAAAACAGTAGTTCATTAATGTTTGATAACACGTTGGAATGCTAATATGTGGATCTGTAGAGTTAAAAGAATACCTTATTGATTACACTGATTCTACTTAAAATACAGTAGGAAAACTTTAAAATTTCATATGTGTTCCACTCCAAGTGGAATCATTATTTCTGATAGAAGACTCTGATCTGAGGTAAATTCGACTTGAAGAGTTTGAGTCCAGCATGGAAAGGTTGAAGGAACCCAAATGTTTTCAGGATAGAGGAGGAGAAAGGAAAGTAGCCTGGACTCTCTTCTCTTCTGTTCTGCAACCACCAGTCTGCGGCCACCAGATTTGTCAGAGCTGAGGTGTTCAGGCTGGGAGCCAAGCTGGAGCGCATGGACTTGTTCACAAGAGGATCATGGTTTTCATCTGTAAGCCTCTACTGTTTTGACCATGTGAGAAGGCAGCCGGTTCAGACAATGGTAGTGCAATGGGTAAGATTCTGTAGGCATGCTAAGCCTTAGGTTTACCTAAAAGAAAGTGGTGATCGTAAATTTTATAAATTTTCCTTTTTTTCCTACTAGACTCTTGATTCTTGAGAAAGTGCAGAATATGCTATTATTACACTGTGCTAAATAACACAAAATGATTTGGGTCTGAAATATACTCCAGATTTACTTCCTGAATCAAAACAGAATTATTCGTACAGTTTCCATGGACGCAATAAGTCTAATCTTAATTTAGTTCTCTTTTGAGATAATGAGAAATTAGGACCCTTTATCTTAACTCTGTCCAGTATGAACCCCCCACCCCCACTGAAAACCCAAATCCAGATTCATTCTTTTTCAGTGTGTTCTGGTGGATCTAATGTAAGCACCATTGCTACCACAGAATATGTATTAAGAAGCCTTTTGGTATACAATCTTTGAAAATTCAAAATAATAATTATAGAGAGATTTGAATGACTCTTACTGAATAATTAGTATCATAATGCTGTGTCATTCTCTTGGGCCCAATTTTCTTTTATGTAGCTAACAAATAGATTCACAGATTTCTGGTATTATTAGCTGTCTACTGAGCAAAGCTTTGTGATAATATATCTCAAGATATAGGAGGTGTGTTTTCTATCTCCAGGCTATTTACTGTCTCTTAAGAAACCTTTAAACACATTGATAAGTTCAATGCCTACAGCTTTCAAAAAGTGTGAGCGAAACTATGAAAACTCAAGCCTGTCAGACTGCTTGGTAGAAAGGGAATCTTATGTTTTTCTACCTAAGGACATCAAAGCAAATGTCCCTGTTGAGATGACATCTGGACTGAGTTGCAGATGGTGAGCAAGATTTGGATGAAAATAGAATGTTATCTGCAGACATCTAAAGGGAAGAGCAGAGCAGTGGTAATTCACGGAAGAATGAAGTTTAACTATTTGAGGGGAGCAGCGGCTGTGAGGTTCCCCTCTCTGTAAATTCATGCCATGATAATGGTAAAGAACTGAAAATACTGCAGATGCAGGAGCTAAAGCGGCGTTTAATAAGTTGCTTAAGTGCTTGTTACAGATGGCTTACAGGAGCTGCAGAGAGCAGTGCGGTTTAAGGGAGTCTTGACTGGAGAATCAAGTAGATGATGGGACAAATGTGCAAACAGCTGGAGGGAAGAGAATCACAGAACAACTACTGACATTTACGTACGTGTGCATTAGGTGACAAGAAATGTGCGAGCCAAAACCTCTGAACACTGACGTATCGGCTAGTGAGACACGCACGCTCCTGTTCGCAGCAGTACCGCCGTTCTAATTGTCCTTTCGGTCCCAAATGAATCTTTCTCCTTCCTTTTAGTCATAAGATGTTTTGGAAAACAGCTGTCATTGTAGCTAAATGGATTTTGCTTTCAATGCAGTTTAAAATCTGGTTTCTATTTAGGCGATCTCGCCAGACACTTTTGAACAGAGGTCTTTCATGGTTTCTCAGTAGCGTAATGGTGTAGATAATTTTTATTCCTTATCTTGGGTGGCCTCTTTGATATATTTTGCAATAGAAAAACTTCCACCCCTTTGAACTTTTCTCCATCTATGTTTCTATCTTCAGGCTGAGTACTATCTGGACATGACGACCCATTTCTTTCCTATCTGTTCAGCTATTAAAAAAATCCAACTGCTTTCACATAAACTGATGTTTTCTTTCTGTTTACAGATGTTTAGTCTGATATTCTGTTCTGCACTTGTATTCTCCTTGTTCCATCCATTGTTTCTAATGGTGTGTGTGAGTGTGTAAATGTGTGTGTGTGTGAGTGTTTGTGTGTGTGAGTGTGTGTATGTGTGTGTGTTTTTGAGTGCATGTGTGTGAGTACATGTGTATGTGTGAGTGTATGAGTGTGTGTTGTGAGTGCATGTGTGTGTGAGTGTGTGTATGTGACTGTGTGTATGTGAGTGTGTGTTTTGGCGTGTGTTTGAGTTCATTTGTATATTGTGAGTGCATGTGTGTGTATCTGTGTTGCAAGTGCATATGTGTGTATGTGTTGTGAGTGCCTGTGTGCCTATTGTGGGTGTGCTTTTGCACCTGCATAGATGTATAGTGTTTTCCAGTCAGACTGTCAGCCACTGAGCCACAGTACACCTTTTGCCTGCTTGCTCTGTGCTGGAGTTATGGGCTTTTTTAAAAAAATATTTTATTTATTTACATTCCAGTTGTTGCCCTCCTTAGTCCCCTCTTCCACAGTTCCTCATCCCACTCTTCCTCCCTCTTGCCTCTGAGAGATCGCTTCCCCCTACTCCACCAGGCCTCCCTCTTCCCTGGGGCCTCAAGTCTCTGGAGGATTAAGTGCATTTTCTCTCATTGTGACTAGATCAGGTAGATCTTTGCTACATATGTGCCAGGGGCCTCGGACCAGCCCATGTATGCTCCTGGTTGGTGGCTCAGTCTCTGGGAGCTCCCTGAGGTCTGGGTTAGTTGAGACTGATGGTCTTTGTATGGGGTTACTCTCTCTTTCAGCTTCTTCAATCCTTCCCCTAATTCAACCATAGGGGTCCCTGACTTCAGTTCAATGGTTAGGTGTAAACATCTGGTTCTGTCTCAGTTAGCTGCTGGAAGTGCTTCTCAGTGGACATGCCAGGCTCCGGTCTGTAAGCACATTGTAGCAACTAGTAGTGTCAGGCCTAGTAAAATTCTCACAAACCGAATCCAAGAACACACCAAAACCATTATTCACCACAATCAAGTAGGCTTCATCTCAGGGAAAACAATATATGAAAATCCATCAATGTAATACACTATATAAACAAACTCAAAGGGAAAAAAAAACACATGATCATCTCATTAGATGCTGAAAATGCCTTGACAAAATACAACACCCCTTCATGTTCAAAGTCCTGGAGAGATCAGGAATTCAAGGCACATACCTAAATATAATTAAAGCAATATGTAGCAAACCAACAGCCAAATCAAATTAAATGGAGAGAAACTAGAAGCAATCCCACTAAAACCAGGGACAAGATAAGGTTGCCCACTCTCTCCCTATCTATTAAATATAGTACTCAAAGTTCTAGCTAGAGCAATTAGATGACAAAAAGATATCAAGGGGATTCAAATTGGAAAGGAAGAAGTCAAAGTATCACTATTTGCAGAAGATATGATAGTACACATAAGTGACCACAAAAATTACACCAGGGAACTACTACAGCCAATAAGCAACTTCAGCAAAGTGGCTGGATATAAAATTAACTCAAACAAATCAGTAGCCTTCCTATACTCAAAGGATAAATGGACTGAGAAAGAAATTAGGGAAAGGACACCCTTCACAATAGTCACAAATAATATAAAATATCTTGGTGTAACTCTAACCAAACAAGTGAAAGATCTGTATGACAAGAACCTCAAGACTCTGAAGAAAGAAATTGAAGAAGATCCCAGAAGATGAAAGATCGCCTATGCTCATGGATTGGATTAAGATGTGAAAATGCCATCTTACCAAAAAACAATCTACAGATATAATGCAGTGCCCATCAAAATTGCAACACAATTCTTCACAGAAATGGAAAGAGCAATTCTCAACTTCATATGGAAAAACAAATAAACCCAGGAAAGCCCAAACAATTCTCAACAATAAAAGAACCTCTGAAGGAATCACCATCCCTGACCTCAAGCTGTACTACAAAGCAATAGTGTTAAAAACTGCATGGTATTGGTACAGAGACAGACAGGTTGATCAGTGGAATAGAATCAAAGACCCAGAAGAAACACATACACCATGGACATTTGCTCTTTGACAAAGAAGCCAAAACCATACAATGGAAAAAAGAAAGTATCTTCAATAAAGGATGCTGGTCTTACTGGCAGTCTGTATGTAGGGGAATGAAAATAGATCCATATTTATCATCTTGTACAAAGCTCAAGTCCAAGTGGATCAAGGACCTCAAGATAAAACCATATACACTGAATTTAGAAGAAGAGAAAGTGGGAAAGAGCCTCTAACTCATTGGCACGGGGAAAAATTCCTGAACCAATGACTCAGGCTCAAGGATCGACAATTGGTAAATGGGACCTCATGAAACTGAAAACCTTCTGTAAGACAAAACACACTGTTAATAGGACAAATTGACAACCTACAGATTGGGAAAAATCTTTACTAACCCTACATCTGACTGAGGGCTAATATCCAAAATATATAAAGAACTCAAGAAGTTAACCTACAAAACCCCAAATAACCCAACTTAAAGAAAGGGATACAGTGTTAAACAGAGAATTCTCAACAGAAGAATGTTGAATGGCTGAGAAACACCTAAATAAATGTCCAAAGTCCTTAGTCATCAGAGAAATGCAAAAAAACAACCCTGAGATTCCACCTCACACCTATCAGAATGGCTAAGATAAAAAACTCAGGTGACAGCAAATGCTGGCGAGGATGTGGAGAAAGAGGGACGCTCCTCCACTGCTGGTGGGATTGCAAACTCATACAATCACTCTGGAAATCAATCTGGAGGTTCCTCAGAAAACTGGAAATAGTTCTACCTGAAGACCCAGCTATACCAATCCTAGGCGTATACCCAAAAGACGCCCTACCATATCATAAGGACACATACTCTACTATGTTCATAAGCAGACTTATTTGTAATAGCCAGAAGCTGGAAACAACCCAGATGTCCCTCAACTGAAGAGTGGACACAGAAATATGGTTCATTTACACAATGGAGTATTAGTCAGCTTTAAAAAACTAGTTATGGGCTTTTATGCTGCACTACCCATAGCTTGTCACAAGGGGGCTGCGAACTGAACAGCAGGTCTCAAGTTTACAGAGTTTGTGCATCTAGATATAATGCTTTTTAAAAGAACTGTCGTGGGCAGGTATTTTGTGGATGAACCTCAGTGCAGCCTTTCAGTTTTTTCCCGAGCTGTAGTTCCTAGCCGCTCACTAGTTGAGTTCACTTTTTCACCCAGGCACTTTAAGGATAACATTCCCAAAGGACTCCACTCAAATTGCTCTTAGTCCTTTATTCCTTTTCTTTGGGAACTGGAATGCTGTTCAGGCAGCTAACCATCAGAATCCCAGAAACTATGTTTGAGTTTGAATTTTGGTGCACACCAAACAAGACAGACACATAGAAGTTGTCCTCGTATAACGAAGAATTAAATGCACTGTGGAAAGGAATACTAGAAGAAAGAAACCTTGTTATTTTCAGTAGAGTTGGCTGAAATTTGATAATGGAGATTGGGAACGAAGTACAGATTTTTAGAAGAATGTTATATTTTTATCTACCTGAGTGTAAAGCTTAGATACATGGTCTAATTTTTAGAAATTGCAATATATTTAAATTACAATATGAATAAATTACAATAAATTTTCATAAGTTTTGAGAACCTTCAAGACATTTCCTTAAGATATTGACTAGCCAACATTTAGTTAAATAATTCCCATTAGTTAAATTATTCACAAACATTTATAGACTAGTTATACTTCTTTGTCTGGCACTGAAATTTCAACAACAGGAAAGCAAATTCCCTGATCTGAAGGAGCTCTTTGATTCTAAGAGGCAGATGTAAGAAATAAAGGTAGCATCAGGGCATTGAAAGAAGCACATCCCAGTTGCAGTTCCTGGAGTCATAGGAAGACCTTGAAAGGGTTAAACATGTAAAAATAGCCCACTGTGTTGCCCAAGATTTGCTGGAAAGAACTTTCCCATGTCCACAAACAATTTTATCCTCTATTGTTAATCTTTGTTTGCTTCATATGTAGGTTGAGTTAGTTCAATTCTAAATCAGTGTCAAAGTTTAAATGGGGGAAAAATAGAAAAGATACAATAGTTTGGCCTTATCTTGATTCTGCTAAAATATTACCTTCACTCAAAGCCCAGCTGGTGAGCTTTCTGATCTGTTTGTCGTCAATCCACACCTCCAGACTGGTTTCTTGGTACTGCTATCTTTATTTCTTTCTTACATATCAAGGCATTTATTTCAGCTTTGAAAAGTCCTAGTGGAAATAATGTATACACAGATTTCTGTTATGTTGCTCCATGGACCCAAGCTGCAATGAAAGCTAATTACTTGTGACTAAATTTCAACAGGCTGTTAATTCAAGTCATGAGCTTAAGGCTGTCATGACTGACATTTTATACTGAGACGTTGGAAAGAAGGAAAAATGGTGAAAACTTTAGGGTCAGAGAAAAGTTAAGAAGATGAAGAGTGAAGGATAAATGCAGACAAGATACTTCGTCACCATTTGAAATAACTCGCTGATTTCAGGTTCTGCCTGAAATGAAAATTCAGCTTCATCATCATTTGATATATCTGCCCCAAATGAAAATTCATTGCTATTTATTAGCCCCCTTTCTTTTTCACTCACCTTGTATCCTCTAGACATGCTGAGACACCTCCTGTGTCATTTTTATTCTATAACTACATACAGGGAACATCTGCAGGCTGAAAAGTTGTAAGAAGTGCAGTCTATGCTGTGGTGATCTTGAGTGTGGTGCTGCAACTTTGCCCCGCGAGGTTGGCCAGGGTGTGCAGTGAGAAGCACCATGGACGGTTCTTGGGTGGGTTCTGGGATGTGAAAGTGTCTCTGTGATTCTCGTTACTAGGCTAACCATTTAAAAAAAACAGAATAAACGAGAATAATTGTTCTCATGTATTAAATTAAAAAGGTTTTAGATGAACCTAGCAAAATGAGAACTCAAATAGTTAAAAAAAAGTAGTATAACGGAGAAACAAAACTTCAAGATATATATTTCCAGACTATCAATGATAGGATTATGATCAGTGATAGAATTGTGATCAATGATAAGATTATAATTTGTAAAAGTGGATTGTCTAAACATTTCCTTTGGAAAGGCAGTGGTAACTTTCAATGTTTTAAAACTCATACTACCAAAAGGTGGCAGTGTCCTCCTGGGTTTCTGTTTAAGCCTCATTTCTCTAGAGGTGAAATTTTCGAAAGTTTTCTGCCTCTAACGAGCTTTTAAAAGAAATTGTAGGCAGTATCATCTCTATCACATATACCAAATGATAATTATAATGGCTGGGATGCTTTTCACAAAGACAGTTTTATACACATTTTGCATAGAATGATTTGAAGTCTTTTTGTACAGCACAAAGACAGAAACAACACATGTAAGGAGACTGAGAGAGATAGGGATAGATAGATGGATGATTGGTAGACAGAGAGACATTTTACAAACCACTAGCTAGTCAACATACAGGCTTTGCACTTTCTACATAGTTTGCTACTGTTTTATCTTTCTGAGCTTCTACTCAGTCTTTGATGCAAATCAGTTCGCTGTAACAGTATGTGAGCAGTGATTTGTTTTCCTGTAAGATTAGTCAATGACAGGAGCAATACAGACTTTGTGTTCCTGTCAGACAATGTTTTTCCACTACTATGCTCACTTTAGAAGATGTTTTTTTTTCCCAAGAAGCAAATAATAAACACTCACAAACAACAATGCATAGAAGGAAAGCCTATGCAAACATTCTTCTTAGAAAATATTTTTATTAATTCTTTGGAAGTTTCATAAACCATTTGATCATATTCTCTCCCCTCCCCCAGCCCTTTCCAGGACCACCCTCTCTCAATACCTACCCAACGTTGCATTCTTCTTCTTCCTCCCCCCATCAATACAAATGTGTGCTGCCCATATATTCTTGGATGTTCCACTGGAATGTGGCTGACCTGCCAATGGCTACATTCTTAGAGAAAACTGACACTCCCTCTCCCAGCTGTAACAGTTGCCATCATTCCTCAGGTAGGGTTAGGACTTTGTATTCACATCTCTCTCCATGCTTGGATTTGGTCTAGCTTGTTTGAACTTCCACTGCCCTTGTGTGTGCTGTCACAATCAATGTGATTTTGCACGTGCAGCTGTCCTGCTGTGCTCCGAAAACATCGTTTCCTTGTAGTCAGCTGCTGTTTCTGGCTTGTACACTCTTACCACTCTTTTTTCTTCAGCGATGTTTCAGCCATGGGAGGAAGGCATATGGTATATCTCTTCCATTAGGACTAAGCATTCTGCAGCATCTGCACGTGGTCCAGCGTGGATCCCTGCGGTAATCATCATCTATTGCAAACAGAAGCTCATCAGGTGATGATTGAGAGAGCCATGGTTATGACAAGGAGTTGTTAGGAGTCAGTTTAGGACTATGTTCACTGAGCAGTGTAAGAGCTTTACGTTCTCTCTTAGAGCCTACAACCTGCTTAGCTTTGGTCCAGTAACAGTGACTGGTATGGGTTTCATCTTATGAAGTAGGAGAGATACCTAGTCAGAAAGTGGTTGGTTACTCTATGACACTTGAACTACTGTTACATCAGTGGACAAGTCTAGTCAGGCTGGTGATTATTGTAGCTTATAGAGTTCACAGCAGGGCATGATTGACACTTACTTTTCTTCTTCCAGTAGCCTGCGTAGTGTCTATGAAAGCTAGTCAGCGTGGATGAAGCTTTTTGGATAGTTGCAGCATGATCTCTTAATATTCAATGAATTAAATGTGTGGTATCTTCAGCAGTAGGGTCTTACTATCAACTTCTGGAGGGTAACCATGAACAATGGCAATAGTCTGTAATATTTGGGGGGGGTCTATGAAACTTCACTGGAGAAGTAACACCAAAGACATTTAGAAAAAATTCTATGTAAACCTACTGCTGTAGACTCTTACACACACACACACACACACACACACACACACACACACACACACGCACACACACACTATACACATATATGTACATAAAAATAATTAAAAATGAAATTATTCTACAAGAGGGTAACTGTGACCTTCCAGGACATGCCAGGATGCCAGGAATGAGTTACTTCTTTTGTAGTAAATATATGTATATATATATAATCTTAGTATTATAATGAAAACAACCAAAGGAAATGACTTAAACAAATAATTCTATCTCAGTTTCTAAATTTGTTCCAAAATCTTAGACAAATGCTGAAGCAAAGTTTACCTGAGACAAATTTTGTTTTGCAAGCCTTAATAGTCAGAGCCTGCCAGTGTTTGTCAGAGTCTTGCCACAGTGCTGTGGATTGTCACCATCTTAACTGAAGCTTGACATTGTCCGAAAGCAGTACAAGGAGTTCAGGTTTGAATTTGTCTAGACACCCAAGGGCTTTTATTTCCAGTCTCATGTACATGAGAAAAAGTCAAAGATCCTGTTTATTTTGGTTGCAATTTTGAACTTGTGAATTTTATCTACTTCTCTCTACTATATACAAATGGAATGAAATAGTTGTATTTGGAAATACTAGACAAGGTAGTCACTGAACTCTACACAGAATTTTCAACTTTAAATAAACCTTAAATAAGGTTACCATGTGCTAGAATGACAGTTATTCTTAGTTGATGGGTCAAGATGATTTTTAATAAGCAATTTTGTGAAAAAGAATCAAATGCATTAGTTGTTTTTTTGTTTTTTGTACTGGTGACAAAGATTTTTTGAGTGATATTTTTAGTTTAAAATTCTTTAACCACAGAACATGACCAGCATTTCTAAGACAGCACAGGATAGGCTAGTTTTTTTTTTAAATAAATTTATTTATTTATTATGTATACAGCATTCTGCTTGCATATATGACTGCAGGCCAGAAGAGGGCGTCAGATCTCATTACAGGTGGTTGTGAGCCACCATGTGGTTGCTGGGATTTGAACTCAGGACCTCTGGAAGAGCAGTCAGTGCTCTTAACCGCTGAGCCATCTCTCCAGCCCGATAGGCTAGTTTTAATTTTATCTTCCTTCTACTCCGTGCCTCTCAGAGGAAAGAGCACAAGTGACAAAGTGTCTTTGGTTTGTTAGTGATAGAAAGAAAAATTCAAAGTCAGGAATTGACTCTATATGTTGGACTTATGCTAGATCCACTTGTCTATGTGTAGTATTTCTTCAAGAATTTATTTAATTAAAAAAAGGTGAGGCCATCTTTTCAGTTGAAGAGGACTGCATGTTCTGTTATAGCTCCTTCAGTGTATTTGGTAAACCCTGGAGAGTGTTGTCACGGGTCATGTTGGCAGAAGAACATATTCTTGAGGAGATAAATGTTTTGGCTGGTGGCTATAGATAGCTTTTTTTTTCTTTTTTAAAACACAATGCTTCTGGATGTCATAGTGTAATAATACTTCAAGAATTCCATAGATAGGTGTGAAATCTAATGGAACCTGGCATTATTATTTAACAAGGGTCAATTCCCATGCTAAATATTTTGTTTTCCTTTTTCTACACTCATTCCCAGCTAAAAATCTTCTTACACTTATTATTTTATTTGAAAATCTTATATGATAGGATATATAATTATCTTTATCTAAAGATCAAGAAATTCGGGCAATATTTGATTACAAAGCTATGAAACACTGTACCAGCATTTAAATTCTTTCTTTACTCAGAATATACTTCTTAATTACCATGTTATTTTCTCTCTGCAATTATTTTAAGACAGATTGATTCTCCCTTAAAACATTCTTGTGGAGGATTAGTCTTAGATTGTGTTTCTCATGACAGTAACCAGCTACTTAAATAAATCACTTCATGGTAAATTTTTCTGGGAAAATGTTGCATATTATATTTTCATGTCACTAACAGTTTTGTTTATTGTAAATGCACAGTAGTATGCTAAATATTCTTTATAATTTCAGTGACAGTGTGAAAATTAAACACCTGCCATGGGAATCTTCTGAATAACACAGTTATGATTGCTCTATAGTTATAAAAGAATATCCTCATACTTTGTCATTGAGAATCACAATAATCTTCTAAAGATGCCCCCCTTTTCCAGCCCAGAGCTGCTTGCATAATGCTGACTTGACTCAAAGCCAAGAAAATACTCATAGTGTTCCTAAACTGACTATATCCATCATCAAGAATGGAGAATGTCAGGACAAGTGCACACTTATTAAACAATCAGATATTAAGTTTCTAAAAACTATTTTCTCCTTTGCCTTTGCCACAGCACTGGGATTCTGGTGGAACAGATTTGAGATGGGTTGATAAGCAGTGAGAGAACGTCAGGAACGGCTGTATGTCTTTTGAAAGGCAAGCAGATTGTGCAGAAAGGTAACACAATAAAATTCCTGTCTTTTCATATCCACAGACACGAAAATGTTATTTCAGAGACTGGTATATTCTCTTTCTCTGATTAACTGATTGAAGAATATAAACATCTCTTAGTTTGTCAGTGTTTTATATAACAAAATAAAAAAGAATTTCAATTTTACTGAGCCTTGTACTCCTGGCAATAAGCTATGAAACACTGACACGGATGAAACATATTCCCATACACCCCGTTATTTAATGCATTCAATACTTCACAGTAAGAGATTTTTCTCTCCTTTTATCTGTGAAGAAATTGATTCAGCTAAATTACTGTTTCTGATTATTCTCTGGTTGTGTGATTCCAACGTCATTCGGAGAGTAAGTTGTCAATTTAGTTTCCTGATTGTAAACATCAAGCAGATTCTTTGTTAAACACTATACCTTTTACAAGTCCCTTGCACAACTCATGGGTGTGGAAAAAATAAGTAAAAGAACCAAGTAATTTCATGACATTCTTTAAGCACGCATTAAAAATGATAGTTTTTGGGCTGGAGAGATGGCTCAGTGGTTAAGAGCACTGACTGCTCTTCCAGAGGTCCTGAGTTCAAGTCCCAGCAACTACATGGTGGCTCACAACCGTCTGTAATGGGTATCTGATGCTACCTTCTGATGTGTCTGAAGACAGTGACCGTAAACCCACATATATGAAATAAACAAATCTTAAAAAAAAAAAGATAGTTACTTGGTGGGAAGATTCTGGCAGCATTTGGTGAACTGTAAAGACAATCACATCTGTTATTATATCCAATGAGTTTGGAGATCACGCTCTGTAGTTACTGGTTTATTCATCTATATGATTCTGATATCAAGGCATGTGAACGATCTATACATCAATTTGGCAAGGAAGTTATCTTAACCTGTTTTTATACTCACAGTTGTGGAGCCAAATGAGGTTGCCATCAGATTTTGACTAAAGAAGGTTGAGAATACTGGCTGTGCTCCAGGCTACCTAGAGAAGTCCTGAAGCAGGACCCGTTCAGTTGCCAGTTGTTTCTGTCTGTTTACTGAATATTTTCATATGAATCTTTGTTTAAGGAAGTCTTTCGCACGGATTTAAAAAGCATATTTAAAAATATGCTCAAGGCTGGTGGTTGAGCGTATGAATATGGATAGCAAATAGTTTCTTTTATGAAAATTCTCTTGTCGGTAATTATGAAACCATAGCCCTGATCTCAGTTGGCTTAATCTTATCAATTCATATATGAAATTTGTTGATGTTAATACAATTATCTCTTTGATATCCAGAATATAATGGTAGATGCCAACAATAAAAAACATTGTGCAAGTAAGTAGCATATCTCTATATGAGAAATTCCAGAATGACAGTAGAAACTATAAACAATATAACTTAACTTTGTTTCCCTAAAAATGGCTGGTGGGTAACATACTATTAATAAACATTATACCTAGAGAAGCTTTCTAGGAAGATATTCAAAAGATATAAAAGGTATTGATGTGACATAATAAGAAATTATATTGTGTTTTCAATTAGAGTCCTGTATTGATACAAATGTGTCACAAATTAGTATTTTTATTATTGTTATAATTTTAACAGTTATTTTTCTAAAGGATTATATCTATAGTTAATACAAGTCACCGGTATTTCTATCTATTTGCAGAGAAGCATCTTAAAAGTAAAGTCTGGGGGAAATCTGCTATCAGATTGCAACTTAGTAACATCAGTGTGGTGCTGAGGAATGTGGGGCTGTAGAAGATAAAATGATTCAACAATTCTGGAAGGAAGAAGAAAGAAGGCAGAGAGTGGAATCCTGCTCTCTGGGAAGAGGACTGGTGAAAGGCGAGAGATAAAGAAAACAGTGACACTTGAGAAAGAGAGTTCTAGATAAGAACGGGGGTGGGGGCAGCAGGGTAGGGTGGGGGCTGATAAGGCTTTTAAAATTAGAGCACAGAGATAAAGTTTATTGTAAAAGGAAGAACAGATCAAAAAGAGAGAAAATGAAAAGGGTAAGAAGAGAAATAATAGGATTTAAATATAGAAAGTGACTTGAACATCAAGTGGGGAAGGGATCCAATGTGAGTGGAAAACAGAAACTCCGCACATTGTGTCAGAAACAGGCTCGGACACGCCTCTCCAAACACTCCAAAACTGGACATATCCAGTACAGGCACAAAGGTTACTTTGGTGAGGTCAGATGACTGGATGTCCAAATGAATTGTGTAATATAATGGAGGAGGCCTCATGATGCTCATGATAGCTCAGGAAAGAACTACAAACCAGCAGAAGAAAATTGTGTAGCACACAGATGCCTTTATGAAAAAGATAGATTGATATCTGTATTATGCCATAGTACAGACTTTTCATGGGAAACTGCATTTTGACTCTGAATTTAAGTTTCAGTACCTGAGCAAATCTTTTTTAGAAGCAACTGACCTGTAGAAAAAGCATAGAATATTTATTTTTACAAAAGGTCTAGAATAAGCTAATATTCAGTATATGGATGATGTAAATGGTTTTCTAGAATAAGCATGTATTTACTTAAATAAATATTTATTAAGAATCACTGAATCTTATTAACAATTAATGAACAATTAAAAAAATCTGACTCTTATTTAGAAACTTTTATCATGACTCTGAAACATACTCCTTTTAATGTGCAATCATTTATATTTGTCTCAGAATATTTCTTGGGGGTTCTCAACTTTGATTACACTTCAATCATTTAAAGGTATTAACATTTGAGCCCCTACCAAGAATTATGACTTCCTTGGTTTTTGCATATCTCATCATTAGCATTTCTTAATCTATATCCTTGTCTACAAGTGATAATTATTCAACCTTATCAGGGATATTTTTATATGATACAGTTCAAATATTAGTTATTATACATATTATGCAGTATTATATTTCTTAAGATATTGCACACTATAAAGCAAAGCCCACACTCTTTTAATTTCCAAAGGATTTTTGGGTTTCACACACACATCCATATGTGTGTGTGTGTGTGTGGGTGTATGTGTATATGTATGGATATGTATATATGATTTTTATAATTGTTAATGGAGACTTTCTGTGACATATTTGAGTGTACTTTCTTATTTATCTTAAAGCTTCTGAAGAAAATTCTATATAGTTCTTTTAGTATTTATTCATTTTTATGTGTAAGAGTGTTTTGTCTGCATGTGTATAAGTGCACCATGTATGTTTCTTGTGCCCACAGAAGCCAGAAGAGGGAATTGGCTTCCCTAACTGGATCCAGCTACCACATGAATGTTGGGAAACCAAACCCAGGTTCTCTGCAAGAGCAGTATATGCTCTTAACCACTGAGTCATCTGTCCAGCCCATGGCAAAATATTTTGCATTCACTATAACAAAAGATACTGTGAAAAACTAGAGCCATGTGTTTAAAACAATTTTGCATTATGTGATCTTAAATTTTTTTTCAAATTAGATCATTTTGACCATCAATAGTGATGCTTATACATTTTATTTTCTTTTGAGGGTTATCTTGTTGTTAATGGGAGTTACTAGGGTAAATTGGCAGCCATGCCTTTCATTGAACTGTCACACTTCTACAAATTTTGAATTGCTCCATGTATTGGTTAGAGTCAGCCGTCTTTGGAGTGTAAAGGGTGGGTTTAAGAATGGGGGCTTTGCACTCACTTCCACGCCTTGTTTGATGCCTTTCTCCATGCTCCACTTTATCCGAGTGTCTTCTGTGCATCTCCACACTGCTGAGACTTTGCAAGCATTTTTCATTATTGCTGAAATCTAATTAACAAATTGTGGTCATTTTCAGGTTCCGGCACAGCAATACCAGTGCTGGGCCATAATACCAGCACTGGGGCAAAACATTGTACTAATCAGAGTTCTGTACAGGAGTAGGATCAGTGAAATAAACATTTATTGCAAACGGGTATTAATTAGACATGATTATATGATGTGGGTGGGGTATCCAACAATGGCTGCCTATGCTATAGTGAGATGGACAACCCAGTGCTTACTCAGTCCATGATATGGATTGTTCTGCAGTTTCTATTAGATAAAATAGGTTCTAGGATTCCCAGGTTGTTGCTGGTCTTCAGTCCACATTGAAAGACCAAAGAACTGGGTTTTGTCAGAAAGAATGGTAACAGCAGCAATGGCTGCTGTGGAGTAGATGCACACACTAAAAAAGGAAAAGAAGTCAAGCATAGGAAACAGGACTTAATAGCTTGCTCACTCTGGGGTAGCTCCTTTCCCTTCAGTTAGTGATCCAGACTCACAGAGAAGCATATCCCTTAGCTCCCAGATTTTGTCAAGTTGACAATCAAGAGTAACCATTACACAAATAAACAAATTTCATTCAAAAGAGCGAGGTATTTGTTAAAAGGAACAGATATTAACCACATCTATCAAGGTTATCAACTTTAATTTAATAGAATTTCACTGTAATAATAGAACAGAGGGTTTTATGAATGAATGCAACTCATTACACAGTTCTTTTCCTTCTGAGTCATGGTAATTATCTGACAGAATTGGAATCTAGTAATTATTGAATCATGAAATGATGATCTACTAAGAATGTCTACTTTTTAGTGACTAATTGTTGGTTTATTCTCTCAAGAAATAACTATTATAATTAATATCTACTCTCTTGAACTCATACAAAACAGTCTTAGAAACATGAATTATAGAGCATATTGAAAATCCCTATTTATATAATCCTGGTTATTCAATAATTACAAATATCTCAAAAGCTTGTTAATATCTATTATCTTTATTATCAGTTTTCTAGAGTTCATTTAGTAGCCGATGATCAGATAAAATGTAGGCCACCCGTGACTACAGTGCCTTTCAGGTTACTGTAAGAAACCAAACCAAACCAAACCAACCAACCAACCAATCAAAGCAAACAACCTGTCGGAAAATGATTTTGCAGTATTGCTGTGCTTTCCTCTGGACATAGCTGACTCTGTAGATGCCTTCCCAGAATTCTCTTTGCTGCCAGCAGCTCCAGCCACCTGAATGCTCTTGTAGATGCCTACTGACTTTATCTCTTCCAGATACTGTGTTTCTACATCAAAACCCAGCAGTAACCACAGCTCAGGAGGGACAAGAAGGAAGTTCTATACGAAAAAGTGTTACAAATGCCTCAACTGTCTATTGAACAAGTTTCTTTTGAAAATTTGGGAAAACTGAAATTGGCAAATTGGGTATGGTTGCACCAAAGATCCAAGAAAGGCATCAGATTTCAATGAGAGAAGAAACCTTAAAAGAATAGTGAACTGTGGAACTTTTTCCAAAGCAACAAAGAAAGGTGTGAGTTTTGGGGGAAGTGCCTCTTGGTGATCTTTAAGAATAATTCTCTTGATGAGCCAGGTCCTTCTTCTGACCTTGCCTCTTCCTTTCAGTGTGTGACCCTGCAGCATGTTCAATCCCTTGTATAATACATACTCAGAAATGTGCGGTTTTTCCTAATTTGTAGGTACACAATCTACCCTATCTTTCAAGTTGCTCTCAAACACTTAGGTAGAAATCTATCCAGGAATTGAGACGTGGTAAAGTAATTTACTCTTAATTGAAAAGTGATTCTAACTTTTCATATAGTAGCTAGCATTTCCTGTTTAGTCATATGATTTTTTTAAAAAATTTTTTTCTCCTCATTAATCTTTTGAAAAATCAATGTGGGCTAAATCTCGTCTCTATAAGGGATAGAGTAGATACTAAAATCTGACCAAGCCTGCTAGCAACTTATTGCCAATACAATGGAAGGCTATATATGTCTGGGTAAGCAATTAAATTACAATTGTACTGAACGGCATTATAAATTACAGTTCAGGAAAATAGTGTTTGCGGCATGATGTCCAGTCTTATTTTTATTTTTCAAGTATGTTAGAAAAAAATAGATACATATGTAATAAGGACTGCTTCTTCCTTTAGCGAAGCTGATCTTACTCTGTAACCCCCTTGTGCTCTTGAGACATAAAGCAAATTCACAGTTTGCAAAATATATTTTAAAATATAGAGGTTTTCCATAGCCTACTTGATACATTTTATAAACACAAAAGAGTAATTGATCTGAATCTGTAATGATGGCCAAAATTTGATGTTTGGTTTGGATGCTAAGTAAAAAACTCTCAGGGATTTTAGAAGTTCAAACTGTTGCTTATTGTAGTGGTATCTGGTCACTGCAAATCTTCACGGGCTGCTGTTCTGACTGCGGTGGCATTCTGTAATGATGCAGAATTTTCAGTGAGGGAAAACGTTCAACTGCACCCTCAAGTTTTCCTAGTGATCTGTACAAGAGAAATGACGTATTCCTTCAGAATCAGAAGCCCCTTCACTGTCTTGCATTCACTGATGAACTGAAGACCATGAGAAATATGACAATTTTATTCGCTCAGAGGGAATATGTTAAAAGAAATTAAACAAGAAACGAGACACCTCTCAGCAAAGAAAGAAAAAAACCATTAGAATTTCACCACAGTTCTAGAATTCACTGGATAAATTTACCTTGCTATCGGAATGCTGTCCCAGACAATGAAAGCACTGTAAACGCTAAGGTTAAATGCGTGCCTGAGAGGAAAATTATAGCAGGCAGAGAAACATTGCAGACTTCCAAATTTTAAAGGCTTTAACCATTAAGGATAAACACATCCTTCGCTCATTTCCTCAGATTAGGTATGGCATTTTAGAAAGGTGCACACTTTCTCTATTCGTACCCATCAAAGTTCAGGAATTCCACTTTCAATCTGTGTGTAGTCACACAGGGTACTTGATCTTTAGCACAACTGGTGTTGATTTGCATAACTTAAAACAAATCAGAGTACTGATTTGGTAATATCTTGTAGTAAGCATGTCTACATTTCGGTGGTAATGGAATAAAAGTTAAGAATGATAATACTATATATAAGATATTTCTATTTCAGCTATTGATTTAATCAGAAATAAGTATATATACATTTCTGCTTAAATCTTTTCCACAGACAATTAAGTTGGAACTGTCTAATTCTCATCCCTGAATTATGCTCTTTCTTTGGAGTATAATATATTTGCTCATGATTCGTTTTCTACTTTTTCTTACTTTAAAATAGCTATTTGTCGTTAAGAATCAATAAATTTATTCCAATTTTAAAATTGTCTTTTCAGTTTTTAAGAAGTAAATTTTAATGACTTTCAAAAGCTAGAAATAATCTCAAGTATGGAACTGAGTCATACCAAGTTAATTTGCTACAACCTGAGACTTAATATAGAAGTGCATTAAATGCATTCCACCAAAAAGACCTAAACCATTTCTGTGTGACTGGGTGGCAACGTTTTCAGCCTGTTACTTGAAAACTGGCTTTTATCCTCCCTGGAACTCATACACCCCATATATCACTGCTGTATGTTACATGCATGGTTATAAAATTGCGAAAATGGAGGCTTTTCTGGTAGCAAAAGGGTTAACTTCTTTTTGCTTTACCAGTTTCAAATTACAATGAGAAGCCTCTTCTTTCCCAGCAGGGTTGTGCTTACATTTCTCTTTAGATCTCTCTTGAAGAGGGCTGGTATATTTGTGCCTGCTGGAGGTGGAATTAACTGTAAGAAGGAGGAAGAGATTGAATGGATTTACAGGAAGGATTTCAAGTAAATTCAGGGAAACACATTTACTTGAACAGTATAACCTTGGGTCTTGTTTTATACTAAGACCATACAAAAGATGTTCAAGTTATCACTAGGCTGCCGGACAAATATAATTCCAACACCAAGGTGCAGATCAGCGTAGATCTGTGATTCAGACCTCAGGATTTGTTTTGGAAAGAGTTCAAGCTTTGAGAAGAAGTCAGAGCAAGTGAAGAGAACTTGGGAGCTACAGTCTATCAGAAGACCAGCTTTCGTCAGTTCAAATACCAAAGGCCTGATTATCATAAATTCACATAGGAATGCATAGGTTATTTGATCAAATAATTTTAGCCAGCTTTTGCTACATCAACACCGCAAAAGTTCTTAACAACTGTGGATAAATAGAAATCTCAATTTCATCTTTCTTAGAAATAACTACTCTTGACGTGTTCTGAAATAAGAAGCAAATGGACTGAGGGTGCTGTGTTCCAAAATATCACTGTCATGAAGAATAGGTAAATTTGTTTTTACAGCTACTGGCGAAGTGTACCTCCAAGGATCCTGGATTATTATTAATTTTTTCCAAGTGGACAAGAAGGATTAAAAATATCGACTTTTGCTTTTGTACAAAAATGCTTTGGACTGTATTTTTACTTAGGGGTATTGTGGGCTTCCTCTGGAGCGGCTGGGTTCAAGTGGGTTATGCAAAAGGAGGCTTGGGAGACAATCATGTTCACTCCAGTTTTATTTATAGAAGACTACGGAACCATGAAAGACGGGAAATACAGAGGGAAATTCTCTCTATTTTGGGCTTGCCTCACAGACCCAGGCCCTTTTCACCAGGGAAACAGGCATCTTCTGCACCCCTCTTTATGCTGGATCTGTACAATGCCATGGCTAGTGAAGAAAATCCTGAGGAGTCGGATTATTTGGTGAGGGTATCCCTGGCTGGAGAGGTCAGAGAGACGAGAAAGGGATACCCAGCCTCTCCCAATGGGTATGCGCATCGTCTACACTTACCTCCAAGGATTCCTCTGACTACCCAGAGCCCACCTCTTGCCAGCCTACATGATACCAACTTTCTGAATGATGCTGACATGGTCATGAGTTTTGTCAACTTAGGTATGTCGTTTGTTTATTTGTTCGTCTGTGTTATTATAAAAAGGAAGTTTTTTTAATGTTAAAGCAGTCTCTTGGTAGGTGGCCATGTTTATATATTCATTCTATAAAATTCTCCTTCATAGCTTCTGTTTCATTCTTTTATGTAGATATATGATTTTGTTTTATGCTACAGAGTCACATATATTTAACATAGAAAGCTAAAATTAAACTCACAATTTGGATAGAATTTGGTCCTTTGAGAGCTTATTAAAATTTAATTTAAAGATGGGCATAAAAGACAATCCTGTAAAAAGGGAAAATTATTAGGATAGCAATGCTTTGGGCAAAAGGGAAAAAAGAAAGGAAGAAACGAAAAAAGCAAGGAACCAGTGTTTATTTGTGGGAAAATAAAACTAACTTTCTAAACCAATTATTTTTGTTAGTAATTTAAAGAGCATGTGAATACATATTTATATGCTACTTAAAAATTCTCATCTAAAGGGAAAATCTCTAAATGAAATTAACCAAGATCAAATGAACTGTAAAATAATAACAATCAAGGGATTTGAGTGAAAAAAATTATTTAGAAAAGAAGTTTCAGTCTCACATTCCTTAACTGTAGTGATTAAAATATAATCATATCTAATTGATGTTTGACATAGGCAAGATAAATATAAAACTTGATTTTGTCTATATCAAATTCTCCTTTGAGATAAATTTTTTTTAGTTGATAATTCCTAAAAAGAATAGGTAAATTTGTTTTTACAGTTACTGGCGAAGTGTACCTCCAAGGATCCTGGATTATTATTATTTTTTTCCAAGAGGAAAAATATCAACAAAGATAATAGGGAATAAGTCTTAAAATTATATTTCATTCAGTACTGGTGCTTCATGGCAATTTTTAAACATTGTGAATCTCAAATTGAAGATCCCTACCCAGTATTCCCTCTCACAAGCATATTAAATAGCTTACCTACTTAAAATGATTTTACAAGGACTGTTTTAACTTAAAATACTTTAGTATAAACTAAAGATGAATTGACTAGATTTAGATGTTTAAGGGAAAGTAACATTAAACATGATTTAGTTTTAAGACTTAAAATTTAACCAACAAATTTAATAAACTTTAAAGAATCAAGAACCTTACAAAGTAAAACCTTTCAAAATTTTTGTTGAAAATGCAATCTGGGTTGACATCAAGGTATTTTACTCTATGCCTAGCAAAAATATCCTTGCATACTATCTCAAAGGAAATACTTTTTGAGAAGTCAGATAGCAACCAGTCTTGGTGACCAGGTTTGCAACGTATATTTCTTAATGTACTGTGTTCATTTACTCTCGGGAACCCTGGACACAGGAGACGGAAGGGGTTTATTAAGTCACGTGCTGTGTGTTACAAAACTCTTAGCACTGAGCTGTAGAAGGTCATTGTCTACTGCACATCAGGTGTTCTGCGGGTCTTCCGCATGACATTTCCTTTTGTATATATAATTAACAGACTTTGTGAGAGCTTTCAAATAAAACTTAGTTTTAAATTGGGTTGATTATTTCTTCATACTGTAAGGGGCACAAGAATATTCCTCACAGTACATTTTACTCTGTAGCTATTTTTCAGTCAAGCACATGAATGTCAGAACTGCTGTCGTTCAGCATAACTAAATGCAAAGCACAAAAATCACTATGTTTAGATGTAAACATCTTACATGGACTTAGACCATGTGAGCATCTAAATATAAAACAAAATCCACTGTTTTACCTTTAAATTAGTTTAGTGATTTGTTCAGTTTAGAGAAACAAATTGAGTTTATGTCATCTAAAATGTGACAAAAGAGAATTTATTTTAAATATAGATAAAATAAGAACACAAACAGAAAGGAATTTCTAGAACCTTGTTTTATCATTTAGTAATATTTCTTCTTTTAAATTACTGACATGTTCTTCTGTTAGTCATAATATGACGACACAGCTGTTTACAAGTTCATTACTTTTATCAGCATAGGATTATGTATTTTATTCTGGGGAAATAATATTAGATTTAAATTTCGGAAACTTTACTTATTTTGATCCTGCTCGAATAGGTGGTTAGTGATGTTTTCCTCAAAAACAAATCATATGTTTTTTTTCTTATTAGTAATTCCTAACTAAGCATCTCATGAGAAATTACTAGAAAATGAATTTTGATCCTGGATGAGGTTTTGTAGTTGTGTTGAAGTAAAGCTGAGCTATGACTTTATCACTCTTAGACCATGCCTGCTCAAATAACCAAATGCTACAGCCAATCACTAGTTAGTATAAAACTCACTTCTGGGTTTCTCCCATGCATACAACAAATCAAAGCATACTTGGAAAGGTAAACGTGTAATATCATTATAAACTGAACAAATATTCTCAAGCTTCTAATTGACATTAACCAGCATATGCTACCTGCAACTGTGTTTCACACTGTTGTGGAGCTCAAGAGCAATTCATTTTTTTTTAATATCTCAAAAAAAACATCTGTCATGGAGACCAAGTCCAAATGAGTGCAGTGAGTAGTGGTAGGGGGTGTGTTTGGAGGAAGGCACCTGGGTGGGTAAGTATGTGGACAGCATCTGTAACATGTCTCATAGCTCACTTAACTTAATCCAGATTCAGAATCATACCCAACAGAATATTCAGTTTTAAATATTCTTCTGAATTAGTTTTGTGCTCAAAAGTGAAAAAAAGATTATAATTTAGGAAAAGATAAAAAAGAAATGTAAGTAACAGGACTTGGGCTATGTAGGCATCTAAATCTAAAGCAAACTCATTGTTTTTACCTTTAAATTATTTTAGCAACTTGTTCAGTTTACAGAAACAAATCTAAATGGTTTGATCACATTTTGTTTTTCTGTTACAGTAGGAGACTTACAAGCTAATCCCCTACTCTCAAATTGTTGAATATCAATTTTTTTTTGCTTTTTATATCTCTTTTTCCTAAATGTTTACTTGGTTTATGTATGAAGTACTTAAGCAAATGAATAGATTGTGCACCTTTAATATTTTAGTACAATTCCAGTCCACATAAAGATATGGCTATAGGATATTTAAAAATTAGAAAACGACATTTTAATGAATTATTTAATGATACTAAATGATACGACACTAAATATTTCAGATAAACCATAAAACTGGGAAGCTTGTGTTATTTATTGTCTACATATATTTTTCTGAAAGTAAAAATTGACCTTTGTGTTTATTAGTTGTTTTTGGCTCATTGATGCATTGATTTCAATTTCTTTTATATTTTAAGAATATATACTAATGTGTTAGTATAAAGCATATAGATGTAACTTTTAAGATTTTCACGATTTACAACATGTTTAGCATGTTATATATGAAAGGAAAAGTACAGGGAGCAATAACTTAAGGCTCCCTTAGTAAGATCAAGAAACTATCCTGATAGTGAACAAATATGCTTACATTTCCATTTACATTATTTATGCTTTTGGTTGATTCAAGTGCTCAGTAGAGGGGAGCTTATACATAAACATATATGAAGGTGCTATCTGAGGCATGGAGTCTCTGCAATAGTTATTAACAGGTGTAATGTAAACACATCCATAAACATACAAAAGATTTTAATGTAAACGATGGGTTGAGAGAAAAGATGATTTGAAACCATTGTAACACCTATCCATGGATTATATCTGAAGCAAGAGATATCAATATTGGGCCAAACAACAATCATTCTTTAAATTATTTTCTCTGTTTAAAGGAAATAATTATTGCTAAGGACAAAACCCTTTCCCAGTTCACCAATAATCATTCTCATTTATAACCAAGACAACTAGATTATGGTTCTTAAAGCTACTTTATTGCTGAATGACTGGTGCAGCTGCCGGAGGGAGATTACTATGAACATAGTTTAATAAAAAAAAATTATATCTTAATGGTCGCCTACCAAATAGTCAGTTTCAAAAGTTTAATGACAAGTTACTGTGGACTTAGGAAGGAATGGTCATATACACAGAAGAGGTTGGGCAGACTCCAAGCCCTACCTCTAGCTCCTTACTTGTTCCCTGTCTATAATTACACACCCTTTCCTCTCCCCTACCCCAACTCCAACACTTAACTCTCCCCTTTCTTAGTTCTCTAGTTTCTGGGGCCCTGAGGCTCTCTTGGCACGTAGTCTTTACCGCTCCCACCCTTCCTGTGATTTGCCTTTGGTCTTACTTTCTTTATAAGTAAAGGCTTAGATTAGTTGAAAATCAATTAGTTCCAGTTTGAGAGTCTAGGTACGGCCTCCTGTTTTCTCAGTAGTTGAGAAGGAAAAGGTAATGATGTGTTGGTCACAGTCTCCACCCACAGGGGGAGAGCACCCCAGGGCATTAGAATCCTTTGACTTCTGCTGTCCCCTGCAATGGTTTCTCCTACACCCCACCCCTCCTGCCTCCTTTTCTACTCTATTCGAAGCTCCCTTTGACAAAACTTAATTGGTGTTTTGGACTTTACTATTCTTAAAGATAATTAAAATTTTAAAGGAAAAGAATTAGAAGGAAGCAAAAGGTTGGAAAGACTACAGCACTGAAGAAAACTAATTCAGCATTTAATTCCCATACAACTTTTCTTTATATTATCCTTATTTAAGACTAATGCCACTAATATAAAAAAATTATTTCCTTTATTAAATTCTCAAGAGGTGATAATGAGCTAGATTAAGGCAACATAGATAAGGCTGATAAATAAAACACTTTTAGAAAAGTACCAAAATAGACAGCGAACGAGTAGTTATTAAAAGCTGGTCTTTGAGGTGTACAGGTGGAAAATGTGCTGGGAAATCCTCTGTCTGTCCCACACTGGCACAGCAGCTGAGTTAGCATCCCAACCACATTAGCTCTAGCAAAAAGCCCTTTCTGCATTAAAATACTGACTTGGGGAAAAGAAAAGTGTATGTCTCAGTATGTGTGCACAAGGAACGCACAGATCAGCTACTACGTGCAGTTGTAAATAATGTAGTATCTTGGCTTAAAAAAAAAGCCACAGGTCAAAGGAAGAGACTTTCCTAACAGACAGGGGCTGAGATCACAGAGCCACTCACAGGACTGGAGGGAAACAATGAACCCCTTGTTCTAAGTAGTATTTATGAGGTCTTCTTTGCACCTTCAGTTCATATTTTACGTGCTGGGCTGCGGGGGTTTCCCCCTTTGCTCTCTTAAAATAATACCCGTGACTAAGATATCCTTTAAGGACACTAGCTAGCCTTGTCAGCCAGCTCATCCATTTGGAGGGGAAAGGGGTTTGTTTTCATTTTGTTCTGACATTGGGAAGTTTAAGGTTCAGCTCACAAAGCTTGACAGTAAGATAAAAATGATGGGTATATTTATCTGCCGCCCCCCCCCAAATGTTTAAATCATCCACATAAACAAGTAGTCACCTTTGTAATTTGTATGTTTGTATGTTCAAACAATAGTGGATGGATTAAAAAAAGAAAGAAAAATATGTTGATGTAAAAAATGTTTAAAATGTTAGGGAAAGATATTTGTAGATTATTAAGAGTGGTGTTTAGTACTTTTGGAAGAAAAGAACTTAACAATGGCACTATATCCAAGGAGATTGCATTATTCTCTGCTCAGCAGACACATAGCTAAATAGTAAATAGTATGTGATGCTTAGATGACAAAATCATGTGGGATTTACAATAGTATCACGGCAGTTAGTATAAGAACTTGCAATTCTGGGATTTCTAAGGCAGTGGCAGCCATGTCTTCAGAATATGTCCTTTCATCTTTCATTTTATAAGCAGTGGGGTATTAAAGTGCTTTTAATGCAAGAAATAATTCTGTGTTTTAGAAACAAATGAATATAATTAAAGTATATCTTAGATATTGTGTTTATTTAGTTACTAGAACTGAGTGTTAACAACTTTTTAATGTAGAATAGGCTTTCTAGAATTGGACAAACATACACACACATACACACACACACACACACACACACACACACACACACACACACACACATTTTGGCAGTTGCCACCAAGCCTGACAAGCTGAGTTCCATCCTTAAAACCCACGTGGGAGAAAGGGAGAAATGACTACTTTAACTTGTCCCCCGATCACACATGCACAAACTAACCCATATATATACCCAAATCAATAAGTATTATATATACGAAAGTGAATGTATACCTTAAGAAATTCATGATCAAGTTCTGTAAAACCATATTTGGGTTTTATTTGGATGTCTCTGAACAAGAAAAACATTGCATTTTGTAACTTTTATAAAATCCTTCAATCATGAACACTGGTGTAATTTTAAGAGAATCCCGGTGTCTGTCATTTGGTGTGCACAGGTTTGCTTGGCAGTTGTGACTCTGTCCTTAGCCTTTCTGTGTAGGAAACACAGTCCTTTCAGAATGGCCATCAATGGCAGGTTACTGTTCTAAGGTTCATTTGTGAATTAAAGTTAAGTGTTGTCTTTTCTATGATTCCATCATGGAGGCACATGGCATTGAGGAAACTAGACTACCTCATCTGGAATCCAGTGTTTAAACTGGCAGGCAGTGTAACCTTGCACAAGTTGGTTGAGTTCTCTGTGGCTCTGTTCCTGTCACAGGCTGTCAAAGAATGAAATGAATTGCTGTGTACATAGCTTCAAGTACAGTGTTTAAAAGATATTAAGGCATGGAAAAGCATCTGGGATTGTTATTTGGGTTGCATTTGTGTTCAGCATTTACAGCATATTTATAAAAGTGGCTACAATATCTGTGAATCCCAGTGTGGGATAAAACTGTGAGCCCTTCACAGGGGCGATGCCCTCCCCATCCTCATCCCTTCTGACCCACAGAAGTCTGATGTCTTGGATGTCATGAGATTGAGATAACTAGCCCTACCCCTATTGGCTGTAGCATTTGGGAGAGAGGGCCCTACACTTGGAAGTTTGTGAAGGCACAGGTGAGACAGTCTCAATGATGGGAGAGCAGGAGAACTGACCCTGCCTCCTGCTGATGACAGCGTCAGGTGACTTAGCCAGAGTTTGCCTTGTTGGGGCAGATGTGGGAGAGCTGGTAGGCTGACCAGCTCAGCTACATCCCAGGCCCAGATCCAGTTTGTCCACTCCAAAACCTACATCATCTGTGAACTGTTGGGGCATGTGAAAGGGCTGGTTTTGCTGCTCCAAAGCTGCAGGATCTCCATGACACAGGGCAACAACAGGAGAAACAGGAGGAGTCCCGGTGAGGATGCAGGATTGATGGTGTCACAGAAGCCAGAGATCTCAAAACAGACCAATGACTCATTCCAGGGATTATTTGCAAGTGAAGATGTGCGTACTGTGGTACAGACACACTGTGACTTACTGCAGCTTCCACACCGAGATGTTTTCTATGGTTTGTTTATTTATTTTTGTTTGTTTGTCTTTTATTTTCTTTTGGGGGGGAGGTTACAAGGGTGGGGGGGTGGATACGAGGGGATGGGGAGACGAGTGAGCCTGGGGTGCACGGCATGACATTCATGAAGAATCAATAAAAAGTTAAAAATGAAACAAAGCAAAACGAATGAAGGAACCAACCATCCAAACAAAACCTGGGAGCCTTTGACTAAAAACGCCTAGCAATTCAAAGATGGTGCCAGAGGATATGAGACAAAAGACAAGGCCTTCCTAGGCTTGGGGCCTATCTTATCTACACCCAGTACACTGGGTCTGAATGTGGCATTTATTTACCAGTGTTAGTAGTAAGAACCACACCCTCTCCATCCCTGTCTTACCCCAATGTTTGTCCAGAGTCCCAGAAGGAAAGAGGAAACACTTGTAAGCTGAATCATTTTTGAGGAAAATTTGATTAATATGTATATTGTTGTAGTCAGATCGCCTCAACAAAATGTAGGCAATAGTTCAGTAGCACAGCTGAGGGCTTTTCATTACCCTTAGGCACATGATAAAAATTGTTACCGGAATCTTTCTGGACAGATATATGGGAAAGAGACCTTGAGAGGAACTGTAGCCTTGGCAACGAGATGCCACCTAGCCAACCTTCAGATGTTCAGCAGGGAAGGAAAGCAAACAATGAATTCTTAGACTGTATTTTTGGGCCATGGTTCCCATCTATGCTCCTCAGCGAGAGCCACAGAACCCATTGACAGCCGCTGAGATCCTTGTGATGCAGAGC
This sequence comes from Tokudaia tokunoshimensis, assembly GCA_036184795.1. Classification (NCBI taxonomy): domain Eukaryota; kingdom Metazoa; phylum Chordata; class Mammalia; order Rodentia; family Muridae; genus Tokudaia; species Tokudaia tokunoshimensis. Next base: position 76,961,994 of record BTHU01000008.1, read on the forward strand.
TGGAAATCTAGGAAAAGAGCCACTCTTGAGGCACAAACTAGAGATGTTGGACACAAATGAATGAACAAAGAATTGGACCCTTGCTTGGTCTTCAGCTTCTAGAAATACTTTGCTTTTTAGTATAAGTTACTCACACACATGTTGAATTTTTTATTAGTATAAAATTTAAAAGGAGGATCACATTTTTCTCCTGAGAGAGAATTATTTCAGGAGTTGAACACGAACTGGTGAAAGCAGCCATCCCATGCTGGGGTTAAAATTAAGATCTGTAAATTGTATATAGTCTGCCGATTTCATCATTAAAACTATGGTAGAACAAACTGAGTTCTTTTTTTTATTATTTATTTTATTTTATTTTTTTAATTTACATTCCAAATCACTTCTTTAAAAAGATGAAACAAACACGGAAAGTCCCCCCAAAAAAACCGCTAACGAAAGAGAAATAGCAACGTTAGAAAGAGCCTTTGATACCCAGGCAGCAGATTGAGTATGGAGCACACTAGAGAGATAGCAGTCAGGGAGGCAACAGGATGGGGAACGTCACGTTTTCCTTTAAAGATTTACCTCAAGCCGTTATTTTAAAATGATTCATGTCTGTACGTTAGTGTTTGGATTCTGAGTGCAATCATACAATATTCTCACATGCAACATTCACATTCCACAATTAATGTTGCAAGAAAGCATAATGTTATGGTTAAGGTAAATTGGGATTATTGTCTTTCTTGCTTGCTACCTCTGCTCTCCCTAGGTAGAGTTTTTCTGAGTCACAGAAGCACAGCAGGCATTTCAGCTATTTGCATCTCATAAGTAACCAGCCCCTGAGGCTTGAGGCCAAAACCACCTTCCTCTTTAGTCTTCTTTAGTGAGGAAATATTCACTAGCATGCTCACTCCCAGTAGTTCAGGTTTGCCTTCAAATTTATTGGGTATTATTATTTTACCTCTTAAATTTTTATATTTCGTCTCTTCAGAAAAGATACATTTACTTTTATTGTGTTTTATGTGTGTTTTGCCTGCATGTACTGTGTACTATGTGCGTGTGGTGCCCCAGGAAACCATTAGAGAGAGTCAGACACTCTGCCATGTGCATGCTGAGAACTAAGCCTGGGACTTACGCAGGGGCAACAAATGCTTTTAAAGGCTGAGCCATCGACCCATCGCCAAATTTTATATTTTTCTTTCATTATTAAGTGCGCAGCAATGGACAGTTCAACTTGAGCTTTAACGCAAATAATTGTGTTAATATACTGGATACAAGTGGGCAGAAAGGGAAAAGTGCCCATCACGTGGGCCAATACTCCATCGTGCATGAGGGAGGAGGGACTACTTCATTCCCCTTTAGTTGCCGATACGGTTTAAGTCTGATGACTTTGCAGAGACGGTTAGTCTACCAGCTTTGTCTCTGAAAGCTTGCATATCTTTGAGCACACCATTTCACTTTATTATAACTGTTTTACTTTATATAGGGGAAACTGCAACTTGGACTTAATAAAGTACTGCCACAGGCCTGTGAACCGACGTGAGGTAGTCAATGAATATTCTCCACAGCCGCTCCTACTAGAAGAGATGCTAAGGTGTCTAAGGTTAACCAGAGATTCATAGTCCACCAGGCTTTGGCGAGTAGATGCGGCAGGAACAATATGAAAGATGCATGCAACTTTTCCTCTATTCAGATAAAACGAAAACGAAGCCTCAGGTTTCGCTGACAGCCTTCATGTTGAACTGTTAGGGCTTGGCGTGCAGTGTGAATACCGGCCCGTGCGTTTGAACACATGCTCCCCAGCAGCTGGTGCTGTTTTGGGGTGTGGATAGTTCAGATAGGACTGAGTGGAGGCTGCCGGGCAGTGGTGGCGCACGCCTTTAATCCCAGCACTTGGGAGGCAGAGGCAGGCGGATTTCTGAGTTCGAGGCCAGCCTGGTCTACAGAGTGAGTTCCAGGACAGCCAGGGCTATACAGAGAAACCCTGTCTCAAAAAACAAAACAAAGAGTCCTGATGAGGGTGGATATGATGATTATTCCAATCCATTGTCAACAAAGACTCTCAGCCTCCTAATTGGGGCTACAAGAAGCTGCCACTCGTTCTGCTAGGAAGCCATCTGCTCTCAAGCTGTCCTTGTCCATGACGGAACAACTGTCGCTCAAATCATGAATCAAGATAAGCCTTCTTCTCATACACTGTTTCTGTCAACGTGCTTGGGTACAATAACATAAAACTAACCAGTAGGACCCCTGTGCTCTGTAAGCATGGTCGATGAAGTCAGCCTCGAAATTCCTTCAGGAGACCTACTGTGCATTCCCCTTTGAGACCAACAGACATGGATTCTGTGATAAACTTCTGATAGGTGCTTTTCATGTGGGACTATTGTATGATTTTAGTTTTAGCGAAGAGATTATGAAGTAAGGGAAAGAGAATATAAGCCAAAGCTATACATTTTTAATGATACTTGATTGAAAGAAAATAGACGTTCTCAAAATGGTCCTTTGAAGAAGGGGAAAAATTGGCAGCTTTTAATATATGCTTTCCTAAGTCAATTTGTTTTTGATCTTGAGTTTTTATGATAGTCTTATGATGAAATTTTGAGTGAACAAACTCTTGACTTTCAAGAAGGAAAGCCACTGTGCTCAAATAACCATGAAACCCTGGAGGCTTTTGTGTTGCCTGTAATTCAGATTAAGTTTGAATTTCTATTTTCTCATTCAGACGATTCTCGGTGTCGATTGTATCTTTAATGCAAATTTTCTCTGTTTAGAATTCAGCCATAAATTTTGTGACTTTGTTAAATTATTTGTTTGGACTAATTTCTCCCCCTAGATACCAGCTAAATCTTTGGCATTTTGTTTAAGTTACAATAACTATTATAATATTTAAAATAGGTTGAGAATTTATGAACTTGATTCCAAATTATCCAAAAGGCTATCCATGCAGTATATATAACTTAGATCATAATGTTTATATTTATTCTTGATATTTTTTTACTACATTCAGGGAGAAAATAAAGATTTGATAAATATCCCCAAAATAACTAAAAATAACCATTCCTAGCTTTTAATACATTTCTTAAAAATACAGAGTAAGACTATATAGCCAACTTACAGTTAATTTTTTTTCTCTTCCACATTAAATGTTTAAATAAATCCATCATTAAGTAAAACAAAACAGGGGCTGGAGAGATGGCTCAGCGGTTAAGAGCACTAACTGCTCTTCCGAAGGTCCTGAGTTCAAATCCCAGCAACCACATGGTGGCCCACAATTATCTGTAATGAGATCTGATGCCTTCTGGTGGGGTGTCTGAGGACAGCTACAGTGTACTTACATATAATAAGTAAAACAAAACATACTAGCAAACCTGTAAAAGAATGTATTGTTATTTAAATATCTAGCTTGAATTAGCCTATTGTACATAAAGAAAATATTTTTCAAGCCTCAGCCCTTACTCTATTAGTGTGTTACCTTGAACAAAACCCAGAGAAGCCTTTAGTGCAAAGAACAGAAGGGCGGCACCGTGCTGCCGCAGGGCTTATGGCTCTATGGAAGAGACGTGCAGCTGCAGGTGTGACTACTCCGGGGGTTTGGGTCATGCTAAAGCAGGTTTGCATTTCACAGTGGATGCTAACTGTACATTCTAGAAAAGTACAGTTCAAACACTCACTCAAAAGAACATGGGTCTTTGCAAAATTGAGATGTATGTTTTTTTTTATTTATTTTATTTTATTTTTTTAATTTACATTCCAAATCACTTCCCCTTTCCCTTTTCCTCCCTCCCCGAAAGTCCCATAAGCCCCCTTCCCTCCCTCTTTTCTCCATTCAACCCCCTCTCATTACTCTGTCCTGGCATTCCCCTACATCCAGTCTTTCCAGGACCAGGGGTCTCTCCTTCCATCTTCTTAGAAATCTATTGATATGCGGATTGTGTCTAGGGTATTCCGAGATTCTGGGTCAATATCCCCTTATCAGTGACTGCATACCATGTGTGTTCTTTTGTGATTGGGTTACCTCACTAAGGATGATATTTTCAAGATCTGACCATTTGCCTAGGAATTTCATGAATTCATTGTTTTTAATTGCAGAGTAGTATTCCATTGTGTAGATATACCACATCTTCTGAATCCATTCCTCCGTTGAGGGACATCTGGGTTCTTTCCAGCTTCTGGCTATTATAAATAAGGCTGCTATGAACATAGTGGAGCATGTGTCCTTATTGCATGCAGATAAAGCCTCTGGGTATGTGCCCAGGAGTGGTATAGCCGGATCCTCCGGGAGTGTCATGCCCAGTTTTCTGAGGAACCGCCAGACTGCTTTCCAGAGTGGTTGTACCAGCCTGCAATTCCACCAGCAGTGGAGGAGTGTTCCTCTTTCTCCACATCCTCGCCAACATCTGCTGTCTCCTGTGTTTTTGATCTTAGCCATCCTGACTGGTGTGAGATGGAATCTCAGGGTTGTTTTGATTTGCATTTCCCTAATGACTAAGGATGATGAACATCTCTTTAGGTGCTTCTCAGCCATTAGATATTCTTCAGGTGAGAACTCTTTGTTTAGCTCTGTACCCCATTTTTTAATAGGGTTACTTGCCTCTCTGGAGTTTAGCTTCTTGAGTTCTTTGTATATATTGGATATTAGCCCTCTGTCGGATGTAAAGTTGGTAAAGATCATTTCCCAGTTAGTTGGTTGCCGCTTTGTCTTTTTGACAGTGTCCTTTGCCTTGCAAAAACTTTGTAATTTAATGAGATGTATGTTTGATCTGTCTATGTCTTGACCTTTGTTTCTTTGTTTCTTGTTTAGTTGTATTTGATTAAGCTTTTTATTTTATCTTGCTTTTTATTGTTAACTAAAGTATGACCATTGTTGATTTTGCTGCTTTATACCATGAATGTGATACAGTTTCAGTTTATAATGAGTTGATGGGAATACATTTCAGAACTTGTTTTTTTTTTTTTTAAAAAAGAGAATTCCAAGATCTGGATTGAGGATCTCTTTCTTGTACTCTCTTGAGTCTGGTCATGCTATAGGACATGTACTTACTAGTTAATAGTTGAAAAAAGATGACTAGTATTCTATGACTCTCTTACTCTTAACTAACAGTTGAATGTTGTGGAACAAAATAGCAGCAAATTGTAGATTTAAGTGTTTTTATTATTTTATTATTTATTTATTTATTTATTTATGTGTGTGTTTGTGTTTGTGTGTATGTATTTTCTTTTTCCTCAAGTGGGACCTGGGAACCAGACTCAGGTAATCACACTTAGTAGCAAGAGCCTTTATACATTCAGCCATATCATGCCTCAAATTGTAGAGCATCATCCCAGTTGTTGGTTTTGACATAATAATTCACACTACAAAATACCAGATTATCAAAGTGAAACGACAGAGGTAGGACTTAAGATTTTTTTAAAAGTTTCTGCTCTATCAGACACACATCCAGTGTCTTAAAGACATAGCAAGTGTTCCTTGCCTTGAGCTACATGACCGATGGTGAGAATTTGAGGTGTTAAGTCACTTGTTGCAAATCATACATATTATAATAGGACCTGCTAGACTGAGAACTTCAACTGTTCATTGCTGTGCTGCCCTGCCTATACTAATGCTATTGGAATGACTGTTATAGGCGTATTGCTTTACCTCTGTGACATCCCATGTGTTTTCCAACACTATTGTTTATTGGATAAGGAATGTTTTCAATGTATCAGTAGTGGACATAAAATATTAAAATACAATGTAAAATGTTTTAGAACAAAACGTCTTTAATAATGAATTTGTTGGTCTTCTTGAAGTCTATCTCTTACAGAAGTTTGAGTAAGGGATGATGTGGCTATAGCAGCCGGTCATGAGGCAAAATAAAGTAAGCACTCTGTAGCCACCAAGGGTACCAGTCTTTGTGCCACGCTATACAACTTGCCAGTTACAAAGAATGGAACTATGATTTATCTGTGGTGTTGATTCCGACATTTAAGAGACAAACCTGGCGTGAACAAGGAGTAACATTTGGCAAAACAGGAAACAGCTAGAATGTCGGAGTTGCAAACAGTAAATCGGCCTTGAAGGGTTGGCTGGAGATTGTAAGGATGGAATAAATCAGTTAGAAGCTGGAAGGGTCCCACTGAGTTGCCTGGTACAGAAGGCCACACAGGAAGAGCTGGTCTGCAGCTAAAGATCCCTGTGGTGTTTCAGCTTCTCTGATCCAGACTGACTGGTGAATCTCGTGGGAAACCTGCTAGAAGGGAAGCTGAGGGATGTAAGACAATGGTTGTCTATAAATTAGGAAATTACTCTTCGCATAGAAACAGACAGGCTTGGTCTCGCACACTAGTTGTGGCTGGAACCTCTGTGTGTTCTACATAACACTGACAGCTCTACACTTGGTGCATAGCTCTTGATTTGTTGTTGTTATAGAGTGAATGCCACTAATATACAGAGTGGGTTAACTTAGCTAGTTTATTACCTCTGTGCTGTATAAATATTAAGTTCATTGTCTTTTCCTGTCCCTTACATATTTTGTTAACTAAAGACTGAGATTTAGGGTAGTTAATTTATTTCCTAAAGAAAATATTTCAGACATAAAAATATTTTCCAAAACAAAGTGCTGAAATAGATAGAGAATTTACCCAACTTGTCCTTAATTTTAATTAGCAAGCAGGGGTAATACAAAACGTGAGGTGTAGTTGTTAATTTATTAACATTTTAAAAATTGATCAACTTTTAACTAAATGTCTGAGAACTAGATGAATAATCTTTACTTTTAAAAATATGCCTGGAGAATTTTGGAGGAGAGCCCATGATCACTTTACTAAACAGTATAATCCCTAGCGACATCCTAAACGTCGTCCTTATACCATCAGAGCAGTGTAGCTCCTGCCGCTTGTCAAGGAGGCTTTGATTTTTTGAAATTCTCTTTTAAATAACAAAATGAGATAAAATAAAATAAAAAGCAAAAACTCCAAACACCAGAATAGGACAAAACAGACAGGAAGAAAAGAGATCAAGAGAAGATACAAGAAACAGACCTTCTCATTCATGCGTTCAGGGATCCAATAAAGATTATGGAAGCCATAATATATATGCAAAGGACCCCTTAGGTTAAAAAAGAGTAGAAAAATATAAATAAAATAAAAATAAAAATAAAAGATAGATAAAATTGAAAAATGAGAAGAATCATGGCATGGCAGTATGAGACAAGGAACCTCCAAGGATGCTCTTGAGTGAGTTTCTGCTGATCATCTATTGCTGGGATGCAGCCTACCTTCAAGAGTAGTTTGTTTCTTCATTGAAACTCCCTTGTAGGAAACTACATTTTCCTCTGAAAGAGGTTATCACTTGTAGATAGCTTCTGGGTTAGGGATGAGGGCATGGGTCTCCTTCTTTCAGCTCTAGGATTACATCTGGTGCAGACCCATGCAGGGCCTGTGCATTATGCCTCAGTTTCTGTGGATTCTTATATGTATGGATCATGTGGACATAGAGGATGGTATCCTCCATTCTCTCTGGAGGTCTTTCACCCTTCCTGCTTCCTCTTCTGCAAGGATCTCTGAACCTCGAGATTTGATGGAGACATCCTATTTAGGGCTGAATATTCCAAGGTCTTTCACGTTCTGCATAATGTCCGGTATGGATCTCTGTTTTTGTTCCCATCTGCTGCAGGAGGAAGCTTCTCTGATGATGGCTGAGCAAGGCACTGATCCATGAGTTTAGCAGAATGTCACTAGGAGTCATTTTATTGCTATGTTATTTTATTTATTTTCTAGGAAGAGTAGTATTTTGTTCTAGGTCCCTGGACTGTCTAGTCTCAGTTTCTTGGTTGTCCAAACCATCCTGGGTATGGATTTGATCTCACAGAATAAGGAATAAGCTTTATGTCAAATAAGATATTGCTTGATTACACACTCAAACTTTGTATCACCATTGTACTTATGTATCTTGAAAGCAAGACACCATTGCAGATCAAAGGGCTTGTGGTTGGCTTTGTCTTTATTTCTCCTTTGGTTGCATTCAGAGTATCTTCTTGTACCAAAGATGAAAGCATACAGAGGTGAAGGCTCTAGGTAGCAGCAGGTCAACTTCTCCATGTTCAGTGAGTTGTGTAAGTATTGTCTCCAGCAATGGGGTCTTGCTGTCTGTGAAGAACAACCTGTAGTACTACTGGCAACAGCATGGGTTGTTTAGGGGTTCCCTTTGGCCAACAACTCAATCAGATGTAACCCAGCCCCAGTACTGGAAGCTTTCATTTGGTGACAAGAAATGTTCAGTTTGGCTTCTGCCTTCCTCATTATTTGGTGACTTCATTTGGATGTCTTCATTTATGTATATTTTAGGGAGCTTCAACTGTATAAAGTCTTCATACAACCTCTTAAATGGCCCTTAGCTTTGTCTCTTCCTGTATTCCCTCCTTGCTTCCCCTGTTCCCTTCTCCTCTCTACTTGATCCTCCCATTCCAACCCCCTTCCCACATCCATCCAAAACTATGTATTCTATTTCCCTTTCTTAGGGAGATCTCTCTGTCTTCCCCATCCTCAGTCCCTTATTCTATACCTAACCTCTGTAGTTCTGTGTATTGTAGCTTGGTTATCATAAACTTAACAGCTAATATCTACATGTAAATGAATACATAACATGTTTGTCTTTCTGGGTTGCCTTACTCAGGATGATTTTTTTCTAGTTCCATCCATTTACCTGTGAATTTCATTATTTTAAATGGCTGGGTAATACTGCATTGTGTAAATATACTGAGGGACATCTAGGTTGTTTCCAGTTTCTAGCTATTATGAATTTAGAAGCAATGTGCATGGCTGAATAGTGTCTCTGTGGTAAGATGAGGCATCCTTTGGGTATGTGACCAAGAGTGGTATAGCTAGATCTTGGGTAGAGCTATTTCCATTATCCTGAGGAAACAACACATTGATTTCCATGGTTTCTGTACAGGTTTTCACTCTCACCGGCAATGGATGAGTGATCCCCTTATTTTGTGTCCTTCTGCTTGAGCTGTCTGTCATTTGTTTTATTAATCTTTGCCATTCTGATGGGTGTGAGATGAAAATATCAAAGGAGTTTGATTTGCATTTCTCTGATGACTCAGCATGTTGAGCATGTAAGTGTTTCTCAGCCATTTGAGTTTCCTCTTTTGAGAAGTCTTTGTTTGTATCTGAACCCTATGATATAATTGGGCTATTTGTTTTCTTAATATCTAGTTTCTTGAGTTCTTTATATAGTTGGGATATTAGCCCTTTATCAGATGTGTAGTTGATAAAATCTTTTTCCATTCTGTAGGTTGCTGCTTTGCCTGAATGACAGTACCCTTTGGTGTGCAACAGATTTTCAGTTTCATGAGGTCTCATTTATTAATTGTTGATCTTAGTGCCTGTGCTAAAAGTATTTTGTTCAGAAAGTTGTCCTGTGCCAATAAGTTCAAAGCTATTTTTCACTTTCTCTTCTATCAGGTTCAGTGTATCTGGTTTTATGTTGAGGTCTTTGATCCACTTGGACTTGAGTTTTGTGTAGGGTTAAAAGTATGGGTCTATTTTCATTTTTATATGTGAAATCATCCAGTTTGACTTGAATTATTTGTTGTAATATTTTCTATAGCTTCCTTATTTAAAAATAGATGTCTTTATAGGATTTATGTCTGGATTTTCAATTTAATTTGATTGATTAATGTATCTGTTTTTGTGCCAGTATCATGCTGTTATTATTACTATATCTCTGTAATATAACTTGAAATCAGGAATAGTGATACCTCCGACATTTCTTTGACTATTGAGAATTATTTTAGCTTTCCTGGGTATTTAGTTTCCAGATTGTGCTAAAAATTGTCCTTTCATGACCTATGAAAAAGTGTGCTGGAATTTTGATGAAGATTGCACTGAATATATAGATTTATTTTGGTAGGATGGCTATTTTTGCTATGTTATGGGTGCTGGGAACTGAACTCAGGACCTCAACAAAAATAGCATGTACTTTTCTCTCTCTCTTTCTTTTTTAATTGGATATTTTCTTTATTTACATTTCAAATATTATCCCCTTTCCTGGTCCCCCCCCAAAAACTCCCTACCTCCCCTGCTTTTATGAGGGTGTTTCCCCACCCATTCACTCACCCACTCTTGCTTCCCTGCCATTGAATTCCCCTACACTGCGGCATCAAGCTTTCACAGGACCTAGGGTCTCTCCTCCCATCAATGCCTAACAAGGCCATCCTCTACTACATATGCAGCTGGAGCCATGGGTCCCTCCATGTGTACTCCTTGGTTGGTGGTTTAGTCCCTGGGAGGACTGGGAGACTGGTTGGTTGATATTATTGTTCTTTCTATGGGGTTGCAAACCCCTTCAGCTCCTTCAGTCCTTTCTCTAACTCCTCCATTGGGGACACCATTGGGGACCCCATGCTCAGTCCAATGGTTGTCTGTGAGCACCCACCTCTGTATTTGTCAGACTCTGACAGAGCCTCTCAGGAGACAGCTATAACAGGCTCCTGTCAGCATGCACTTCTTGGCATCCACAATAATGTCTGGGTTTGGTGATTGTATATGGGATGTATCCCCAGGTGAGACAGTATTTGAATGACCTTTCCTTCAGTCTCTGCTCCATAGTTTGTCTCAGCATTTGCTTCCATGAGTATTTTGTTCCCCTTTCTAAGAAGGACCAAAGCACCCAGACACTGGTTTTCCTTCTTCTTGAGCTACATGTAGTCTGTGAATTGCATCTTGGATATTTCTAGCATTTGGGCTAATATCCACTTATCAGTGAGTACATACCATGTGCATTCTTTTATGATTGGGTTACCTCACTTAGGATGATATTTTCTAGTTCCATTCATTTGCCTTAAAATTTCATGAATTCATCATTTTAATAACTCAGTAGTACTCCATTGTGTAACTGTACCACATTTTCTGCATCCATTCTTCTGTTGAAAGACATCTGGGTTCTTTCCAGCTATGGTTATTATAAATAAGGCAGGTATGAACATAGTGGAGGATATGTCCTTGTGTCCTTATTATATGTTGGATCATCTTCTGGGTATATGCCCAGGAGTAGTATAGCTGGGTCTTCAGGGTAGTACTATGTTCAATTTTCTGAGGAACTGCCAGACTGATTTTCAGAGTGGTTGTGCCAGCTTGCAATCCCACCAACAATGGAGGAGTGTTCCTCTTTTGTCACATCCTCACCAGCATCTGCTGTCACCTGAGTTTTTGATCTTAGCCATTCTGACTGGTGTGAGGTAGAAACTCAGGCCCATTTTGATTTGCATTTCCCTGATGACTAAGGATGTTGAGCATTTCTTTAGGTGCTTCTCAGCCAGTCGATATTCCTCAGGTAAAAATTCTTTGTTTAGCTCTGTACTACATTTTTTAATAGAGTTATTTGATTCTCTGGAGTCTAACTTCTTGAATTCTTTGTATATATTGGATATTAGTCTTCTATCGGATGTAGGATTGCTAAAGATATTTTCCCAATCTGTTGGTTGCCATTTTGACCTATTGACAGTATCCTTTGCCTTATAGAATCTTTGCAATTTTATAAGGTCTCATTTGTTGACTCTTGATCTCAGAGCATATGCCATTGGTATTCTATTCAGGAAATTTCCCCCTGTGCCCATGTGCTTGAGGGTCTTCCCTTACTTTCTTTTCTATTAGTTTCAGTGTGTCTGGTTTTATATGGAGGCCCTTGATCCACTTGGACTTGAACTTTGTACAAGGAGATTAGAATGGATTGATTTGCACTCTTCTACATGCTCACCTCCAGTTGAACCAGCACCATTTGTTGAAAATACTGTCTTTTTTTCCCCCACTGGATGGTTTTAACTCCTTTGTCAAAGATCAAGTGACTATAAGTGTGTGGGTTCATTTCTGGGTCTTCAATTCTATTCCATTGGTTTTCATGGGATTACTTGCAGTTTATCTTCATTAGCATTTAACAGTGGTGCCATCTCTCCAGTCTCTGTTATTTTTCCTTAAATTGCTTCTAGAAACATTCAAGTTTTTAACATTTGAGAATATGCCACTAAAATAACTTCACTAAAAATTTATAATAATAATTTTTTATATTTGATTATAATTTCATAATTATTTGGAATTTTGTTGCTTACTTGTATTACTGGCAGATTTTTTATAAATGGCTAATATAATGCTTATTACAAAAAAGGTATAACTGCACTTATAATTTTTACTATCCATTGTGTCACTGTGCTGTATTGTGAGCTTCCACATTGTGTCACTGTGCTGTATTGTGAGCTTCCACAGAATCCAATGTTCAATAGAAGAAAAATGATAAAAATGTACAAACTGGCAATTTTTGATCTTGTATCAACACATTTGTTTTTACTGGAAGGGATGTTTTATCACTGACATTGTCCAGAGTTTTTGAGGCATGATAATGGCAAAAGCAGAGTGAATATAATTGCTTGTGGTCTTGTTTTTAAATTCTCAACAGAAAACATACCTCTTTCCTGGACCCAGAGTGGTTCCTAGGCTAAACTTCTACCCATAATGATCTCAGTAGAAACATAATGGCATTCATTAAAACTTAAAATTGTTTAGAAAGTGGAGGGAGGGGGGAAGATGAGATATCACAAATTAGCAGTAGTATTTATTTATTTTTAATCTTTGAGATTATAATTTGATTGAAACATTTCTCCTTTTCATTTCTTCTCTCTAAACCCTCCCATGTTCCCCTTCCTCTTCTTCTTCAAGCTTCAAGACCTTTTTTGGTCATTGCTGTTGTTGCTAATTGCTATTACATGCCTATACAAATCTATGTATATACGTTCCTAACTATAACAACAGCAGACATTGTAATAATAAGAGTGTGTCTGATAAAACATTCATTTTGAAATTCCAATAAAATTCATAGCTGGAAGAAGACAACATTTATTGATCTCAGTACAATTCTTAACACAGACTGTTGTAAAACTATAGTCTTACAATGTCATCGCAGCATATGCAGTGTAGGCGTTGGGTATAACAGGGTATTCACGAAGCTGGGTGGTCAGGAAAGAAATACTCGCACATACAGAAACTACTGTGCAATACGTCATGCTTACAACTAGCAGTAATTAAGTATTTAATTAATATTAAAATGAATCATGTTTGTTTTAGAATGTTCACTAGGGTAAATATGAGCTGTTAACAGAAATGGTAAAATTTTATTAATAGGTTAGATTGGACTAGATCACTACTAAACAATTTTCTCCCCAAGAAAAAGGAAACATTAAAAGGCCAAGGCCAAGTGCTGATTTGATTAGAAATATGTGGAGGATACTTTTAGTTATGTTTGTTGGCTCAATCTTATAATTTTGGGGTTTGAGTATTAAAGGGAAGAGAATCGAGTCCAGTGGTTTCTTTATTTTTGGTATTACGTAAGTTCTACATGTTTTTGCATGCTTTCTTTTTATAATTCTGTTTTTTTTTTTTTACCTAAGCACACAGCATGCTTTCTGAGATGGAGTTATTTCTATATAGTGAAGGTAGCTAGAAATATAAATGAAAAAAAGATTTAAAACTGCTAAACTGTTAAATAATTGGTACATAAGAATGCATAGCTTTTTTGTTTTGTTTGTGACATTGGTGACAGGAATTCAAAGTTGAGTTACAACTACTCTTTGAGTTTACTAAAATTACTGTGAATTCTTTAACTGCATTATAGGTTCATGCATATAAGATATCTTTGTAATGAAATGTACTTCCTAAAGCCTAACGTTTTAGAAGGCTGTTCATTCTTCTGACTTTTGTAGGAAACACTGCGGGCCTCTCTGTTTTCTAAGCCCCCAGAGTTCTCTAGGGTAGTGGCCCTGCTGTTCTTCTTTCCAGTGATGCTGAGGTGGTATCTGTGCTGACATTTCCTTCTGCACCACTTCCTAGACTGCCTCCCCCACCCCTCGGTGAAGAAAATGGCCGTGCCAGGCCCCTCGCTCTGCTTACTGCTCCTTCCTGTCTCTTGCTTAAAACATTCAACCAAGCCTCCCCTGTCCCCAGATGTATGTATATAGCATAATCTGTCCTAAGACAAGCTAGAAGGTTTTTTTGTTTGATTTTTGCCTTCTTTTGTTTTTTAATAAGTAGCATCTGTTATAAAAGATAAACATCCCCTAAAAGAAACAGCACAAAGACCTGTTTGGATGCTTAGGATGGGGGAAAGGAAAATTAAGAAAAAAAAGACAAAACAAACAAACAAGAAAACAACAACAACAGCAAAACAACTTTCCTTTTCCTTATTCCATTGAAATAACAAAGAAAGTAATGAAAACACAGTAGTAAAATTGCATAACATGGCGCCCTGGCTGTAAAGATTGTACAGAAAGAAGGGACAGGAAATTTCTTCTGAGAAGTATATCTTTTATCATAAAGTTAAAACAAATTTGGAAATAACTGTGAGTTTTCAGATTAGATACATATTTAATGTGTGGATTATGTATATCTTTATTTAAACCATGGTAAGTCCTGTAATGTAAGTTGACCATGAGAAACTTGCAGTTTTGATAAACCAGTATTATTCAACTAATGAGAAAATGGTAAGAAACATTTGTTGAGTATTATATTTGTCAAATTAAATATTAATATAACAAGCAAAATATAATATACTCATATAACATGTAATAATAAATATTTATATTCTATCAAAGAATCTTTCTCAGATATATATATATATATATATATAGAGAGAGAGAGAGAGAGAGAGAGAGAATGAATACATATTTGATGAAGGGATTTCTAGCTTGATCTAGGCTAGCAGATGACACCTGGCATTTGAATCCCAATCATTTTGAATTGGAAAGAATAAATGCTTTTTAAAGATAAATACAAAGTTCTACTCCAGTTCAAGATAAAAATATAACCCTAACAGTCCTTGAAAAGTAATGTATGCAGGTTAAAAGTTGGACTACACATTCAAGAAGGGACATATTTTGCCAGAAATGTAATTTGAGTTGCAGGCTTTGTCAATGTGTAGATTATCAAAAGTAGATGGAAGTAGTTCTGTTTTTCTGGGTTCAAAGAAAGATCTGAGACTATTTTCACTTGCTTTTGGTTCCCATGATTTAAAATATGTGTAGAGAAAGTACAGTAAGTTAATAGGAACTGAATGAATGCAGATTGTGAATCTGTTCCAAATCATTTAATTGGTTTAGGAGCACTTGATGGAAGCCTTTCAAAGGTTTTCCATCATTAGAAACATAACATTCAAGCTCCTCACTATGTTGTACAAGTGACCAAGACCCTAGGCAGCACTCTTGTCTTTTCTCTCCACTCTGTTGATGGATAACAGCTCCAAGTGTGCTCACTGACATGTTCTTCAGAAAGCCAAGCACTCTCCTTCCTTGGGACCCATGTGCCTGCCACTTTCATTACCCAAGCAGTGTAGTCTCCTCTCACTTCATTAGATCACCATTACCTCAGAGAGATCATCATTCATCACCTTACCTGAAACAGCACTCACCTTATTCTCTATGCCTTTATGCAGCGTTGTATGTGTGTACATGTACAGAGGATAGCAGCAAACAACATGGAATGTGCATGTTCATCTACTTTTCACTGCTGTAACTGCAGTTTTCTACAGGAGACTATAATTTCTGTAAGAATAATCCATTGCTGTCTTCCCAATCCTCAGAATTGTGCCTTACACTCAGTAGGCTCATGATAGATAAAGATTGAATGGATAAATAAATTACCTTTTAACTTAGAAAAGGGAAAATGTAGTAGTGATAATTGCTGTATCAAAATATTTGATTTGTCATTGTATGGGTGTACAGCTAGGCACTGACGGGCTCACTTGGGTTTGAGGTAAAATGGATACACAGGTGACATTCACTCTGCAACTGACTCCTTCAAGCAGTTACTGACTTTTGGGGTACAATTTCAAAGGACCAACAGTTGGTCTATATGAATTTAAAGGATGATCTAATCATGTGTGTTTTTGTTTAATGATTGGAAAGAAAAGGAATACAACCGTGTGTGTGCATTAGTTCTTTCATAATTTTGCACAATGTCTTTTAGTCATATTTATCCCTCCCCCAACCCTTCCTAGATCCACATCTCCTTCCATACCCACATAACTCCATGTTTGTTCTCTCTCTCTCTCTCTCTCTCTCTCTCTCTCTCTCTCTCTCTCTCTCTCTCTCTCTAAGTCGAATTTGTGCTATTCATCTATTCTTGAATGTGTGACCTTCTACTGGACCATGATCAATATACAAATGGCTATACTCTTAGAGATTCTCCTCCCACTGTCTGCCAATAGCTCCTTGGCCAGTAGTGAGATTCTACTAGCTTTCTTATTAGGGGTGGGACTGGGTACCCGATTGCCCTCACATGCTGAGACTTGGTCTGACTCTGGCTTTCAAGGTGCCTGTCCATGCTGTTGCAACTGCTGTGAGTTCCCATGGGCAGTTGTCCTGTTGTGTCCTGATTCCTTTACTGTTATCCACTGCTTTACACTCTTTCCTTTCCCTCTTCTGCAAAAATTCCCGAGCCTTAGAGTAGGGGATGTGCTATAGATATCTCATTTAGGGCTGGCCTTCAGTCTCTTATTCTTTACCTGCTGACCAGTTGGAGTCTCTTTCTTAATCCCCACCTACTGAAAAGGAAGCTTCCCTTGTGTGGGTTGAGAGATGTATTAACTTGTGGGTATAAAGATACATCATTAGGAATCAGTCTCATTAATATGTCCATTTACCAAAATATTAGCTGTAAGTTCTTCTCTAGGGCCTATGATCTGGTCTAGTCACAGAGTCTTGGTCTGCTAATGATGTGTGAGTGTCACTATAGCACTAATTGTCCTGAAACTTGGTTGTGCAGATGTTGATAGCCTCAAACTTAAGAGACCTGCTTTCTTCTGTCTTTTGAGTGCTGGGATCAAATGTATGCACCACCAGTCCAGAACTGAGAAAAGCTTACTGGGCTGAGAATCTAGCTCAAGCTGCTTAGTTAGTCTTAATTGGGAGTACACCAGAGAACATCAGTTTTCAATACAGATGTCACAGAAGCAAACCAAATTACCAAGTACCTCTCTTCCTATTGTGATGCCATTTACTCTCCAGTAGCTGAATCTGATTTGATTTATGAACAGTATGAATATATTGAATTATGAGTGGTGTGCCAGTCAACTAACCCATGTGTGCCGCTGCTAAGTGAAAACAGGAAATGAACTGCAGTAGCTGGGTTGTGGTGTTTTTGTTTTGTTTACAAATTTGCATTCTTTTGGTGATTGAGTGAATATAACAAAGCCACCACAATTGGTCAGCCAGAAACTAGGAGTCAGCCAGATGTTTGCAAGGTGTTTATTCTTGAGTTCGGGTGGTCTTCCAGGAAGCAAGGCAACAAACAGCATTTTATGGCAATGCTACGGAAGTATACACAAAGAAGCTTCTGGATTAAGTAAAAACTTGGATCTTGTGCAAGGAAATGTAAACATACCAGTGGTTTTGCTGAAGCAAATAAAAGTTCTTAAAAAGTTTTAAAAAGTAGTTTCATAAAAGGCTTAACTATCTATGTTAGAAACATTTATCATTCTTACCCCCCAATTAACTGCAATATAATTAACAGAGCTCTCTCTGAGAGTGTTCTGGTTCAGATGAAAAGCACGAGACCTGTGATTTACCTTGGGCAAGTTTGAAGTGATGTTCGCTTTTAGGATACTACAATATTTACTTCCCTAGAAAAGTGAGGCGGCTAGCATGTTAGGGTGCTTACTGCTATGCCTTTATAAGCTGAGGTCCATCACGGGGACCCACACAGTAGAAGGACAGAACATATTCCATAGAGGATGACAGAAAGTTATCTTCTGAATTCCATGTGTCTGGCACATGTAACCACATGCATGTGCATAAACGTGTGTTCATGAGCATACACACATACACACTCCCTTGCTCACACACACTAATTTAATTCACAAAATGAAAAAGAAAATCTTAAAAAATGAAACTGCATAAAAACAGTTGATACAAGGTGTCTCAAATAAACATCTAAAGGTCTGAGTGACGTAGGAATATTGGAACAGGATTGAGAAAGACAGAGCCTTCCTCCTTGCTGGGAGCTAGGTTCCAGGAAACTCAAAGACTACCAAAGCCAAACCCTAGCCTTTGGCTTTGGGGTTCTTGCCTCACAGTTTTGAAGAATCAAATTCTCAGACCACAGTGGATAGAACGTTAGGGAGTTTATTATAGATTCATAGGTGGAATCTTAGGAGGGAGGGAGAGGGAAAGGAGAGTCCCTGCTGGCAGGGCTCCCAGGAAACGCTAAACCAAGGAGCTGCAAGTCTGGGAGACTTAAAGAATTTAGGCCTGAAACTGAGGTGAGGGACTGGGAAGGGGATGAGTGGGTGAGGACACTGTGCTAGTCAGGTGTCTAAATGCCTCCTTGAAATTCCAGTCCTCATATCTGGCCTCTAATGCAGAAGTTCTAAATCAGATAATGAGGAAAGAAAAAACAGGAAACAGACCTGTCTTCGCGCATTCCTGACCTCCACCAAGGACAGTGTGTGTGTGTGTGTGTGTGTGTGTGTGTGTGTGTCTATCCTATGTGATAACCTTTTGTCTCCTATTCTTATGACAAAGGGAGAATCAAGTAAGATATCCTGCTTAGTGTTACATGGTACCCATGTCTTATAGCACCTCGCTATGCTTCAAAAATATGCACAATTATCATGTATTTAAAAATGATAAAAGAGCAGATGGTTACAAATATTTGAATATATAAATTGAGAGGAAAATAAATAAGCAGAAACTGGTTTGGCTACACATGGACAGAGGAAGAGGGTAGCAATTAGTGTGTAGAGTATAAGTTTAACCAGGAGAGAGATAAATGACAGGGAAATGGTCTGCTACTGAAGAGAAGAGATGGATAATGATTAGTGTCTGAAGTGAGGGAGTATATATAATGCCATCACAATCCCCCAGGCTGCCACCTCCTCTAAACTGCTTTCAATCACATTTTCTTTCTAATGATATAATAAGGACCATCTGTAACCATGATCATGTGTCTATAAAAATAAACCAGCAGCAAGTAAGAACTACAAAACCAACAGCTGAGCATCCTTTTCTAAGTTAATTATTGTTTGCAAACAGTATTTAAATTGTTCATTAAACATAGGGAGGAGAACATAACTAAAAATCATAAGACGATGACTTAGCTGCACTTTGGTGTTTCTTTTCTTGTTGAACTTCCAGGTCAGCTCCTATAAAATATCTTTATTGCTATTGAATGCTAAAGGATGAACAACTTGTAGTTATGGGGTTTAATCTGCTGAGACAGCACAGGACCCATGGCAATTCTTCACTGCAAGAGACATATTTCAAAATATCCCTTGCTTTCCCCATAGCATTCCGATGCTCCATGAATTTTGAAACTGTTTTACAGGATAGCACTATAGCCTCTGATTTTCTTAGCAAGAGATGACAGATAGGGGTGAATGTCAGGGAGACACTGGGTTTGGTGTCTGTGTCCCAGGCACTGTAGTCTACATCAGTATACAAATGAAGTGTTAAAACAGCTACCTAATGGTTTGGAATCTTTTCCAAGAATGACTGGGTAAATTTGTTAAATTGAGTTCAGAAGAGCCCAGTATACTTCTATGTCACAAAGGGCCAGAGCACCACAATCTTGTCCCTTTCATGAAAGGAATCAATGTTTCCTGGGAAGGACTCCTGTAATATTTTTGATGGTAGGCTGTTGGCCTCATATTTAACCAAGATGAATGAACATAAGTGGCTTTGTAAGGTCTGTTAAAATAAATAGTTGCTATTGCTCAAGAATTTGCATAGTAATAAAAACCACAATAAAGTAGTAGTATACTTTTCACAGCAAGTGAACGAATGGAAACTAACTGACACAATCCAATTCATTAATACAAGCTACCTTTGGATGACATCATCACACCAAACTGCTCACAGCATAATTATCTTTTAAGAGTTGCTCCATAGACTCATTTTAAAGTTAGGTGAATTTTCTATAGAGTTTTTCATTTACTTGGAGATAGCAAGTAAATTGTATTGTAAAATCCTACCTTGGAACATACAGAAAGCTTTGTGTTTGTCTCCTATTGTCTCAGCAATATCTGTGGTGAAACTCAGACTTCTTGGCAAAAGTATAAATCTCATTATAAAAGTCCGTTGAACTAAATATGACAGCTCTGTTTCTTATTATGTGCATGTGCAGTGTAAAGATATTAGCCATAAAATTTGGTGAATGTCCTCTGGGGGATTTAAAATTTTACTATGCTGCAAATAACTTGCAGAATAGAATTTGTTTATGGGCTTTCATGTGTATAGGAAATAATAAATACAACTGACAGTCATGTACATGGTGAATTAAACTGAAGCTATGTGATATATATAAAAGGTGTCATTCTTTTGCCTTTGAAATAAACTCGAATTAAATGTGACAAAGTCAATATTTCAAAGTGTACATTTTAGATAAACATCTAAGTCTTTTAGAAATTATTTGGTTGGTGTTGATTACCATTAATATTTTTTTTCTACATACTTTTTGACTTTCATTTACATAAAGTCTTAATGACTATTTTTGTGGGCATTCAAGAGAACTGTGGCAAAAGTTAAAGATACTAGATTTCAAGGAACAAGAAAGGAAATTTTCAGAATGTATGCTCAAAACAGGCAAAAGTATTGACTTTCTATTTATTAATACACATTGAATTTTAATGATTGTCTATGACCTGCTTTGGAGTCTCATGTTTGGATAATACTTGTATATATTGATGATTTATGAAACTCATGAGGTTCAGCTCAAGTAAAGAGTCCATTAAAAACTGAAATTAATTCTAGCTTATATACATGCCCTCAAAATGTATCAAAGATCCATAGTCTAATTATAAAACTGTACTTTCATGATAAGACATCTTTCCTGTAAAAATAACATTTTTTCCTTAAAATTTTATTTTCCTGATGGAAATAAATTAGGAAACTAACGTTGGCATTTTTTCCATCTGATTAATGAATTCAGACTGAGATTGATGGAGTCTGATGGTAGTCACACAGTTAGCAGAGGAGAGTAGTCATAAGTGGGCCATCTCCAAACTCAGATTCCTGTTTAGGAGTCTAAAATTCTTTTAGAGGGAGAAATGACTTAATCCAGGCGACAGAATAATCAGCTCATATGCCCATGCTGTGTTAAGGTATATAATCTGAAGTTTTATTTAGAGGGAGGGCAGAAAGCATGTGAAATTTGAAGGAACACCTCTGGAATGTAAAGGCAGATTTAAAGAAAGTTACTGGCAGCCGTTCCTACAGCGCATGAGCTATGCACAAACATGTGCGCAGCCAGGCCTGACTTATCATAAGAAACCATGATTGATAACAAAATATAATTTAAGAAAATCTTCTTTTAATTAAATAAAACCGCACGATTTAAAATTTAAAATTACATAGAGAACTCATCCTTCTGTTTGGTTCTGTTTTGTCTTGCAAGGAAGTGTAGCAAAAGCGTACATTTTTGGAGCCAGGCAGTCCTGCATTTGACTCTCAGCTAAAGAGCTTCGAAAAGCCTTTTTTATTTATTCACTATGTGGCTGTTAAGGGACTACTGGCCAAAAAGGTTGTATCCAACAGGATAATATACCAGATAAAATGTTTCTGTCACTTCAGATGAGTATTCCTGGTCAAAGACAGATCCACTGTGCAGTGAGAATGGGGGTTCTTCTATAATATTTAATGAAATAATTCCACAAAGCTTTACTTTAGAAATTGTCCAATTGTTAAGTTATTCTAAGACTTCAATATCTACATTGTAGAAATTAGATTACAGTTTATGTCTAACTTTCACTTAACATTGAAGAACTAAAACTGGAAGCTGTCTAAACAGGTATTTCCAAAGTATCTTTAGAAAGCAGCTTGATTTATTATAGACCTTAGCTTAATTCAGTCTTTTTCTGAATGTTTGTGCTTACTGATCATCTAGCTTTTTAGCAATGAAGGCAGTCTAATCCTTGTGAAATCAGACTTTCAGAATTAAATTAATTCAAAAACAATGTAATTCTGGATTGGGGCAAAAAGAAAATTCCAAGCAAAATCAAATGATCAATGCAATATGCAGGAATTTAGCTCCAATTGGCAGAATAGAGATAAGCTGTTAGTGTTTAGTTGGTTAAGTTTACTGACTTAAAATGTAGTTTCGTTTATCTAGTTCTATAAAGCTTAAATATTTAAAGGAAACTGCTTGAAAATTTTTATGCTTCCTCCAAGAAGCATACTAAGACAGCCTGTTTACCTTAAAATTTAATTATTTACCTAAACATAATTTAGCTTGGGCTGAGGATGCAGTTCAGCCGGTTGCACGCTTATCCAGCCCGCACAAGGTCCTGACTTTCATCCTTGGCATCATGTCAACTAGTTTGGTGGTTCATAGCTAATGGAGGAGGGAGGATCAGAAGTCCAAGGTCCTTCTCAGTTGCACACCAAGTTCTAAGACAGTACATGATGCCCAAGACACTGTCCCATACACAAACAAAATAACAAACAGACCGCCAGAGAGGTGGCGTCTTTAGGAGAAAGAATGACTAAGATAGAATCATGCCCTAGAACTAATGAACTAATTCAACCTAAGAAATTACAATTATAAAAAAAATTCTGAGATAATTGAGAGGAATCACAGACATCTAACTCTCAACTAGAACAAAACTCAACATCCTTTAAAGAACTGGAACATACAGACTCACAATGCCTAACTAAATGAAAGAAAATGTGGCGTAGTCATAATAGAAATTAACTCAATGATGCCATACCTCATCACATCAACCTAAAGCTGTTAAAAGCCACAGGTGAAGATTATTGAAAGCAGCCAGAAGAAAACAGATACACTATAGCCAGTAAAATAATGATTTAAGAGATGACCGATTTCTTGTCCCTTGAGATGAAAAAAAAAAAAAAACAAACCAGATGACAAATGAATAGAATCTCTAAAATAATGCATTAAGTCAAACCAGCAGTCAATATCAAAATGCGGTTAGAATAGACGCATTTGTTTTGTATGAGTGAAAACTGAGATTCTTCAAATAAGAAAATATAAACAGTAACTTTAGGCGCAGATAAGATATTGAGTGTTGGGGATGGAGAGATGGTTCAGTGATTAAGAGAACATATGGCTCTTGCAGAGAATACAGTTGAAGCACTTCCGTCAGGCTGCTTCTAGCATCTTGTGACTCCGGTTCCAGGTGACTCAACACTCTGGCTTCCATGGAACCTTTACCCTCCCCCGACACAAACAGGGAAGTAAAAGCAATACATTTAAAATTTTAGTATATTGAATAAACATACCAGTGTCACAAGAATGTCTACATACAATCCATAGACACATTATACCAGAAGATTAAGCAAGAAGATATTGAGATGAGAGATCAAACGAGACAAACTATGGCCACTGTCAACTCAACATTGCACTGGTAATCCAAAATAAATCAGAAGAAATAAAAGGCATGAAGATTAAAAAAGTAAGACGGTCTTATTTTTGGATAATATACATATGAAGTCCTGAAAGAAGGTGAATAAAATCAATAAAAGGAAGAATAAAGTTGTACTGTAAAAATTATAAATAGTAAAAATAAAGACTTGAACAACTGAATGGGTATATCAACTTTAGGACTTAGAGAGCCGAAGGCTTTTAAGATAGCAAACTTCCTTGAGTTGACTTGTAGATCTAATATCAAAATTCAAATATTAAAAGGTTTTAAGGAGATATAAATTGGTGAACAGCTCTTAAGTTGCCTATGCAAATGTGAGCAATCTGGAATATTCAAAATAGTTTAGAAAAAGTTAGAAGAGTTTTCATCTATTTTCAGAATTTTTAATAAAGTCACAATGATTAAGAGAGTGCAGAAACAAAAAAAGAATAGATGGATGTATCAATGTTGTAGCACAGAGTCCCAAAATAACTTGATAAAAACTTGCATGTGTCAAAGAAGCCCTTCTCAACAAATGTTGCTGGCACAACAACACAAATACACAGAGAAAGAAGTGCCTTCCAACCACTGTATGTTACTTAGAGATAAGTTATAGTACTAAATGGAATGTTAAAACTATCACGCCTAGTAAATAAAAACACAAAACTGTTTTTATGGCTCAGAACAGAATAACTTTTTTAAAAATAAATAATTGGATTTCATTAAAATGAAAAATTTGCATTAAGTAATTAGGAGGTTGGGAGGTGGCTTCGTTGGTTAAATGCTTGCTGCACTTGCATGGGGCACTGAGTTTCATCCCTTATCACCTTTATAACACGCTAAGAGCAGCAGCATTTACTTCTAATACCACACTAGGGAGGCAGAGACAAGG